>VDFB02269875.1:0-42232 GCA_007258455.2 Sequoia sempervirens | reverse complement strand
TGATTAAATATCATCTTGCATCCTCAACCCTTGATGGAAATCCATGATCCATGACTCCATCTTCCTTCCATTCTAACGATTGATCCTTTTGATCTTGACCATTAGTTTTATTTTTCCTATTCTATAAATAGAGCTTGCATCTATTGAATAGGGATTCATCTTTTAAGAGAAAACTTGTGCTTTTAAAATCATTTTCATCTTGCACTCATGTTTGATGTTTCAAAAGGCATTTTAGATTAATTTCTTGCATCATATTAGCTTAGCTTCCATGGTAAAATAGGTTCATCTATTTAACATGTCTTGAAATTGGGGTTTTAATCTTTTGAGCTTAAACTCCATTTAGACTAGCTTTTCATACACTCATATTGATCATAATAGCATTTATCATGTTAAAATAAATTTCATCACATTTTAACACACACCTTGCAATTGATTTCGTCGATTCTCTTCAATAGAATTGATTAAAACAAGCTCATTATCCAAGAGATTGGGAAAGGTTCGCCATTACACATCAATGCAACACCACTCCCCCAATAGGATAAGTTTTAATGGATTAGAATAGAGGCTTATGAAGCTTTCGTATTTTGATATGTTTAGTTTTAATGTCTTCTTAGCTTAGTTTGCATTGAATGATTTTATTGAAGTTGACACATAGTGGCTTGATTATGCTTTGAATCCTCATGGATCAAGTGTAGTTGGCCCATACTATGTTCATTGATCACATTTTGGCACTAGAGGGAGGGTATTAACTAATTAATTTGACAAATTTCTCTTCAAATCCCAATTTTCCTTGTGTTTGCAGGTTTAGCGATGCTATTGAACATTCACCGACGCATTTGATGATGCATCACTATACAACAACGCACTTGAGTTTTTATTTTAGCAACACATAATTAATTTAACGACACTTAATTGATTTTGTCACCACACATTTAAATAGCGATGCTATTTTAATTTTTTAACGTAGTATGAATTTTAGTATAGCAAGGCATTGCTATTGATATCTGTTCTAAGGATTTATTCTTAGAGACTTCTAAATATTTTGGTTTACAACTCAATTCATACTTTTCAAAGTTAACCTAGGCAACTATGACTTTAACTTCAGGACTTTCACATAATGGACTTTGTGAAATTAATGATGGTTTTGACATAGATATTTAGTTTGAAACTCAAGCAAGACAAGTGTTTGTGGAAAAAAGAAACTCATTTAAGCAAGATAAATTAACAAATTGAATCCCACATGACCATCTGGCGTTTGATCACTCTATTTGAACAACCTAACCTTACACCCGCTATCAAACTTTTAACTCATTGAAGGAGAACAAGTAAATATAGTTAGTAGTTTGAGAAGCTTCACTTTTGGAATAAAGGAAAAACCCATCCAATGGAGAAGCATAACACACATCTTAGATGAATAAGCCGATATTGTGACTGGAAGGCCCATATTACCACCTCCCTCGTGGCAATAAATATCCTCTTTTTCATGATCTTGTGCTTCTCTAAATTATCTCACACAAAATCAAAATCCCCAAGATAAAGTACACATGCCATCACTTCAAACTTAGGCATCATAGTCAAAGTTCCGTCAAGAAACATCTTGTGAATCTCTACCGCAATAGGAACATTTTAGTAAGGAATTTTTATAGACGTGTTTCGATGAATGATCGAAAAATGTATGTCCAATATGAACCCCTCATTTAAGCCAACACTGGTCTTTTGGATTGAATTACTTTAGAGGTCTAGCATGTTTCTCACCACCTTGGTATTGGAAAACAAATGTTCACTCCAGGTCAACATTGGGTCAAACATTTCATCCACCCATTATCAAATTTCATCCTTCACTTCACCAAACTTTGCAAATTTTTTGAACAAACCAACACTCTTTAACTTAGACATCAATCAAACCCAAACCCTAACTTAGCTACTTTGTATTTGAAATGAATCCTTTTCCATGCACTTAGTTAAGTTAGTTATCAGATGTGGACTAGTTTATCTTGAAGGTCACAAGTCTACCTTAAAGATTCGCAAGTTCATTAGCATCCTTTATCCAAACATCAAACAAACAAACTTAAGTCAAAAGTGTTGTCCGAAAAAGTTTGCAAAGATCACTCCCCATATCATTCATCTTTTCATCTCCCATTACCATCATTGCTTCGAAGAGACTTAGAGCGTCCCTTTTACCTCGATTTGAGTCAACTAGGGAGTTTAAACATTACAAATCTCAACACAACTCTCCCATAGGTGACCCAAAATTTATGGTAAAAACAAGATCACAACATAAGAGAATCATGGAGAAAACCAAAGTCACATTCACCTCAAGTGATCCCAATCCTCAAGATTTTGATCCAAGAAGTCAAGTTACCCCATCGCAACAACCCTCATCTCCATCAGAACTATATGAGATAGAAGACATCACAAACAATCCATTTGGACTTACCAAGGAAGAAATCATGGAGTACAAACAAGAACATCCATATTTAGAGAACATAGCTCCAATTTCCTCATCTTTTGTTGCTCAATCATTGGCACAAGGCTTGACTTTATCCACAATTCAAACAACTCCATTGCTAGGGCTAAATCAAACCACCATTCCTAGTATTGTAGCTAGTCTTGCTAAGGACTTTGGCCATACTTTTCCATTGGAAAGCAACACACTTGTGGGTACCCTAAACACCAATCCATATCAAAACACCACTTGGACACCAACATTTGGCACTCCCCCCATTCTCGAGAATCTTCAACATCAACATAAACCACTTACACTTCATTAATCCATGAAAACCTCAACATATCAAGGATACCCCTCTTCATCCATCACCACAAGTACCACAAGTGTGCCCAAAATCACACAAGGAAGTATGGACACAAGTGTCTCAAATAGACCCAAAAGTGCAAGTTAATACCCTTGCACAAAATCAACCCTTAATGCAAATAGGGACATCTTTATCCAACCCCCCAATTGGTTCATCTGCACCATTGGTTTCATGAAACAAATTAGTTCCATCCATCACCAACCCATCTCAAAACAACCCCTTAGTCATGAATCCCATCAACCAAGGTAATAGCTTGATCACCTCCCAAACATAAGGAAATCCCCAAAACATCGATCAAGAGAATCCTTTCAATCAATGGACTTAAGGTCCTAATGTACCATTACCATCACAATATCTAATAGCATCATCATCATCTTTCCCCATGGTCCCTCTCATCATGCAAAATAAAATGGCACCTCAAACTTACATTCCTCCATCCCAATCCACCATATTACAAGGAATGTTAAACCAAGGGAACCCTCAACCACTCATCAGCAACCCGCTACCCACACAAAACATCAACACCCAAAACCCATCGTAGATATCCCAACAACCAATTGATCCTACATTGCAAGAACATGCATTAGCTTTACAACAAGAACAACAGACTCATTAGCAAGTCGTCCAATAGCATCAACAACAAGAAGTAGTCCTAGTAACATAACAATAGTAGCATTAACAACAAGCAACCCTAGCAGCACAACAACATCAACAAAAACAACAAGTAACCCTAGCAACACAATAACATCAACAATAATAGAAAGCAACCCTAGCAACACAACAACAACAAGTAGACTTAGCAACACAAGAGTAGCAACAACAAAAAGCATCCCTAGTAGAAAAACAAAAAAATCAAACAACCCTAACAACACAACAAGCCCTTGTGGCTCAACAACAACAATAAGCCTTACTAGCTCAGTAGTATGCCCAACAACAACAATAAGGTTCCTAATATAACCCTCAACAAAACATCGTCAATACAAACACATTAAGAACGTATACACCACTACCATCATCACCTTCGCAATATCCTACACCGCCATACACACCATACAACACTCCATCTTATCAAAATCCCACGTACAATTCATCCACTATCCCACAATATGCAACGTATGTTCCTCCACCAAACCCATATGATGATGTAGCCTCACAAATTAAAGCGTTAACACAAGAAATACAAGATATCCGAATGGGAAAAATGAAGAAGCCCCATACACAAAACCTATGCCCATATCCATTTGATTGAAACATCGCAATGGTACCATTCCCTCCTAGTTTTGAAGTCCCAAAATTTGATAAATACAAAGGGAGAGGAATTCATGTGGACCACGTCAAAGATTTTAACGTCACGTGTATGGAGGTCACCTACAATGAGTCCTATTTGATGCACCTCTTTTTGTGAAGCTTGACAGGCCCAACCATCGACTAGTTTTCTTAGTTGCCTCTAGGCATGAAAACCTTCCAAGAAATCATTGATAGATTCATAAATCACTTCTCCTTTAATCTTGATATGGACGTGAGCCTAGAAGAGTTATATACTCTCAAAAAAAACAAAGGAGAATCTTTCACCAATTTCTTACAATGTTGGAGACACAGAGCTAGTAAGAGAAAATGGCCCGTTCCTGATGAACAACAAGTGGGAATCATCATATCGAATGTAGATCTAGATCTATCCTTCCACTTGAAGATGCAATGCATTACCTGTTATGACAAGCTTGTCCCTAGATCCATTAACATCGAGAGAGCTCTAATCTCACAGGGAAACACACAAGCATACAAAGACAATTTCCCATCAACCAGTTCAAACAATAAACCTCGTGTCTAGGCTAAGAACAAGAATGTGACCAATGATGGTGTGGTAGATGCTAAGGTGGTCCTAAGTGATCCTAGGCCAAAAAAAAATAAAATAGCTAATTCTCAACCAACAATGCAACAAACAACATCACCACAAAACAATCAAATCAATAACATCAAAATGCAACAACGACAAACTCCCAATAGAAACAACTATCCAGAATGCAAGTACACACAGTTATCAGAACCCATTGAAACCATCATGAAAAAGTTGGTAGATTCAAACTTGATAATGCTTCCCAATTTCAAAAACTACCAAGAATCACAAAGATAAACCACCTCGGTACAACGAAAAAGATCTTTGTGACTTTCACAAAAGCAAGGGACACAAAACAACAAACTGCATGAGGCTCAAAAATGTTATTCAAGATCTTATTGAGAGTGGAGACATATCTGTTGAGGTACCATCCAACAACCAGGATCTCAAGATATACAAGAACCCTATGCGATACCACAACAAAGGAAACAACAATTGAAAAGGTAAGGATTACACAAATGCGCAAAATGTATATACCAATGTAGTCGCTTCTTGTGATAGTGTTGTCACCATCGTCACCATCAAAGGGCCTGGTGTGGAGTGTGGAGTCACCACATGACGTGGAAAGGTCACCATCCAAAGAGCTCCATCTTAACCTAGGGCACAACCTACTTTTCCAACATCTAACCCTAACAAGTACAGTCTCCTAGATCAGCTTAAGAAGACCCCCACACAAATCTCTATCTTGGAACTATTGAGGATATCCCTCGCATGTAGGGAAATCTTAGAGAAAGCTTTATCTTCACCATATGTTCCTAAGGATATTGATATAGAGTAGTTTCAAGCTATGGTAGGGCATATCACTATTCATTTTCTCACCTTCTCAAAACAAGACCTACCATCGTAGCCATCTCATAACCGTGCTTTACACCTTGAGGTCATTATTCATAAGAACAAGGTTAAAAGATTCCTAGTAGATGGAGGTGCTAATTTGAACATTTGCACCCTTAAGTCGATCAAGAACTTGGGTTATTCAGAAGATGCTATTGAGAAAGCAAATAGTATAACCATCAGAGCATATAATGATCAAGAGCGGGTATTGCAAGGCATCATCGCACTACCCATCCAAGTGGGACTCGTCATTGCAGAGACTACATGCCAAGTGTTAGACCTTAATCTGGACCCTACAACATCCTACTTGGCCAACCATGGATCCATGCCCTAAAAATTGTAGCTTCAACCTACCACCAATGTGTAAAGTTTCCTTTTGAGGACAGAGAAGTTACCATCCATAGAGATCCTGATCCTTTTTACTACTGCAAGAATCTTGAGGCCAAGTTCTATAAGATTCCCAAGTAACCAAGAATGATGAAGGGCCTACACCATCTTCCTCGTTTGTTGACCCATCATCCCTTGCATCTACCTCAAAAACAAAACACCCATTGTGCAGAACATTCCTGATATCAAAGCAGTGATCCAGGATGATGGTTGTGAAAACTATAAACTAACAAAGGATACTTTTGTGTTGGGGGAGCTACCTCTTTCTCCCAAATCTCATGGGAAACCCACACCTATCAACAAAGTGGATGAAACAATAAATATGGCAACCACCACCTTCACCAAGTGGGGGGATTTGAACAAAGACGATGTTAATGAGCAGGATGTCTCTAAACTGCTATATCAAGATGAAAGACCTGTCCCTGTTCTTCCCATGGAAGATGAAAACAAAGGCTTACAACTAATGAAAGGATGGGGATACAAAAAGAATGATAAACTGGGACAAAATGATAATGGTTTGCTAGAACCCGTCGTTCCTAAGAAGCGTCCAAAGAATCTCCGCTTAGGATGTACTAGTAGCAAGGTTACCCTTATTGGCAAAGGTACTTCGGCTAAATGAGGTGAGGCTTCCTCTTGGTTACTAACATCCCGTGACACGACCCTAGACAACTTCCCTCTTGATGTTGCCGACCTATTTGAGAATAAATCTCTCTTTATGATATCCACAACATCCTTCGCACAAAACGATCAACCCACTAAAATAAGCCTAGTCTACCCACAACTCATTGATTGGGACCAACAAGGACCACATATTCTAGATTTATTCAAAAACGATGAAGCAATCTCAAAATTCATGGGAATCCATGGCAACTTACCATGGGCATATCACAAAGATTATTTCAATATAGAGCTAGACATAGGGGTGTACTATGGGGAGACAATTGAATCCTTTAGTCATAAAATGGACATGCAAATGACATGCATATCTTTGAGTGAAAACCACACTGTGGCACTTTTTGATCCTAAAATAGTAAAAAGAAAGGATGCATCTAAAGGTGAAAAATTCTTTGAGGTTCCCAAGGATGAGGGATTCAATCTCCCCCTAAGTGCAATGCATCAAGAAAAGTCAACAATGCTAGCAGAAATGGCCACCCTGGTGACTGTAGGAACTAAAGAGGCACCAAAGATCACTTTCTATGTCAAATCCTTGTTGGATGAAGAACAAAAGAACCTAGCAACATTCTTGAAGGAACAAAGAGACAAATTTGCATGGTCATACACCAATATGCTAGGGCTTGATCCATAAGTGGTTGTGCATCATTTAGCTATTTATCCTAAAACCAAGCCGGTAAAGCAAAAATTAAGGAAGATGCACCTTCAAATTGTACTCTTGGTGAAACTTGAGTTAGAAAAGCTTCTTGGCATCGGATTTATCCAACTAATTGATTATCTTGAGTGGTTTTCCAACCTGGTATTAGTCTCCAAACCCACTAGGGGCATAAGAATATGCACAAATTTCAAAGACTAGAACAAGGCATGCCTGAAGGATGCTTTCCCTCTTCCTAACATCAACATCATCGTTGATTTAATAGTTGGACATGAAATGCTATCACTCATGGATGTTTTTTCAGGCTATAATCAAATCATGATCGCTAAGGAGGATCAACACAAGACTGCATTCGCTTGTCCATGGGGAACCTATTGTTGGAACATTATGCCATTTGGGTTGAAGAATGCAGGAGCGACCTATCACAGAGCAATGACCCTCATCTTTCATGACATGATCCGAAAAATATTTGAAGACTATGTGGATGATATTTTGGAAAAATTAAAGAAAAGGAGTGAGCACATAGAAGTCTTGGGACCCATTTTCGATAGACTCAAAGAGTATAACGTATAGTTGAATTCAAAAAAGTGTGTCTTTGGGGTTACATCAGGAAAGATTCTTGGCTACATTGTATCATAGAGAGGGATAGAAATTGACCCAACAAAAGTGAAATCCATCGTAGACATGGAACCACCACAAAAATTAAATCAAATGAGAGGGTTACAGGGAAGGTTGCAGTCCATTAGAAGGTTCATAACACAATTATTAGACAAAATTCACCCTTTCTCGCATCTTCTCCATAAAAGGAATAACTTACAAGTGGGATGAGAAGTACGATTAAGCTTTCTAGCAGATCAAGGACTACCTGTTGACACCTCCAGTGCTCATGCTGTTGATATCGAACAAACCATTAATCTTGTATATCTCAGCAACATCAATGGCATTGGGTGCTCTTCTAGCACAACATGATGAAAATGGGAAGGAAAGAGCTATCTATTACATCAAAAACACCTTGGTGGGATATAAAATGAACTATTCATCCATTGAGAAAGCATGCTTAGTGGTGGTTTTTGATTCACAAAAGTTCAAACATTACATGTCGCATCAAATCAAGCTTATTGCAAAGATTAATCCATTAAAATACTTGTTATAAAATGCAACTCTCACTAGGCGAATGGTCAAATGGGTAATGATCTTGACTAAATTCAACATAGAGTACATGGAGCACAGGTAATCAAGGGACAAGTGATCATAGACCAACTAGTAGAAGCACCTATCTATGTAGAGAACCCATTGATATTTGAATTCCCTGATGAATTAGTATTCCTTGTCAATATAACTGATCAATGGAAAATGTACTTTGATGGATCATTTACCTAAAACGGATTAGGGTGGGTATTCTTTTTATCACCCCTCAAGGCGATTGAATTCCAAAGTCATGCCAGTTATCATTTCCATGTTCTAACATTTCTAAGTACAAAGCCTTAATCACAGGTCTAAGGTTAGCAGTTCAATGGCAGATACAAGAGATGAAAGTCTATGGGGACTCACAATTGGTTATCAACCAAGTCAATGATGACTACCAAACTAAGGATGACAAGCTTACTCCTTATAAGAAGATGGTAGAGAATCTCAAGGACCTTTTCATTGATATAACTTTTGATCATATTAATCTCATGAACAACTTAGCAGCAGATGCCATGGCAACAATTGGATCATTGTTAGACATGCCAGACAACGTCGTTCAATGCGAATTCTTGGTAGAAAAAATTCTCGTACCAACTTTTGAAATCCCATCATTTGAATTTGCATGTCATTGTTGGTATTGGATCCTTGTGGTATCATGATATATTCACCTACCTTAGCAAAGGAACCCTCTCATCCGATATCACCTCCAACCTTAAGAAGACATTTGTCAAAAAGGCATCCCGATTTGTGATCCTAGGTGATACCTTATACCATCAAAGCATTGAGGGGACATTACTACGATGTCTTAACCAAGAGGATGCTTTCATCGCCTTAACAAAAGTACACAATGGTATATGTGGTTCCCATTCTAGTGGTACGACTTTAGCTAAGAAATTGTTGAGGATGAGGTACTATTGGCCAACCATGGAAAGAAAAGCCCATCAATATGTGCAGAAGTGTGTCCAGTGTCAATAGCATGGAGATCTTATTGGTGCTCTGATTCAGGAATTGCAACCAATGGTCATGCCTTTTTCTTTCTTGTAGTGGGGTTTTGACCTCATCAGAAAGATAACTCCCACCTCATCTAATGGCCACAAGTTCATCATAACAACCACTGAGAATTTTACCAAGTGGGTGGAATCCATTCCTATGACCTACATAATGGGGAAGAAAATTGCTAAGTTTATCCTGGATTACCTTATTTGTCGTTATGGTGTTCCACAAACCCTCATTTTTGATAATGGAAGACCATTCAAGAATCAGGATGTGAAAGAGCTATGTATGTCAAAGATTCAACATCTAGGATTGATTCTCTACCTCATATTACCCCCAAAGCAATGGTCAAGTTGAGGCTACAAATAAGACTATTCTAAAAATCCTAAAGAAAACGGTCAACGAAGCTGGCTTTGATTGGCATCTGCAGCTAAATCCTACCCTCTGGGCCTATTGAACGAGTATCTACGTGCCTACAGGTGCAACCCCGTTCTCCTTGGTCTACGGATCAAAAGCTATCTTGCCTATTAAGGTTGAGCTTTCGTCACTGCGAGTCTCACTGCAAAACCTAATCACTGATGAAGAATACAAAGTATCTTAGCTAAATGAGCTAGAATTCTTGGATGAGCATCGTCTTAATGCCCTTAATCACTTGAAAGTATATCAAAACTGACTAAAACAGAGCTATAACAAGAAGATCAAGTTTCATTCTTTCTAGGTAGGGGATCTTGTCCTAAAAAAATTAAAAAAATCTTCCAGATCAGGATAGTAAAGGAAGGTTTGAGCCAAATTGGTTAGGCCCATTTGTCATCACAACAAGCTATGGATCAGGAGCATATCAACTATCAACGCCTGAAGGTGAAACCTTGCAGGAACCAATCAATAGTCTGCATCTTAAAAAGTTTTATGCCTAGGCTTGAAGGGTGCCTGTAGGGTGTAAATCTAAAAAATACAAAAAAATAAAAAAATGATCAAAAATCCAAAAAAATAAGAAAAAGGATTGAAAACAGTAAAGAAAAAATCATCCTCTAGTGAAAAGCACTTCGGTGGCACTTTGGGCAAGTACCTTGGTGAAAACTTGGCAAACAAGCACCTTGTGTACATAAAGCACCTCCATCTATTCTTTGGCTCTTTATCCTATCATTCTTTGCATCACATCCATCCATCGAATCATTCATCCTATTTATTCCACCACCCATCTACGTCTGTATCATGGCTTGATATTGTGAAGTATTGTATCCCCTTAGTACTACTTGGCATATTCCAAAGGTCAGTTTGTCCTACCTATATCGAGGTAGTTTATTGCATAACACTAGGGGAAATTCATTTTGGATTGGATTGGGTTCTTGTATATCTTAAGGTTATCGAAAATCTCATTGAAAATCTTGAAAACATTCATAGAACGTTCATAAAAATCCAAAAACATCAAAATCTTGTACATCTAAAATCCCAAAAATATTCAAAAATTGTAAAGTAAAAAATCCAAAACATCCAAAACAAATCAAAATCCCTAAAAATGTGAAAACATTAAAAATCCAAAAATAGTATCATGTCTAACTACAAGTCTATGAGCTTGAACGTAAGCAAGGCCATCATTGATGTGCCCCCAAGACACCCTAGGTCAGTCTTTAGGAGTCTTTCATAATAAACTGGCAATCCATCAACTATTCACTTCTCATCATCAATAAGTCAAGTCAGTCAAACTATGAGGCTTTTGTGTGTATAATGTAGGCAAGGCTAATTTTTTATCAGTCCCCAAGGCCCCTAGGATAGTCTTTTAGGTTAGGTCCTTGGTCTAATATCGAAAAATCCCTAAACATTTGAAAAACTCAACAAAATCCAAAAACATTTGAAAACTAAAAAAAAAACACAAAAGCATTAGAAAACATTCAAAATACCTAAACAACATCAAATACCTTAGAGAAAACCCCAAACAACCTCAAATAATCGAAAACCAAAAATATTCACATATACTTTCAAAAGGACCAAAAACAACCTCAAAACATTTTTCAAAACATCAAAAATATTGAAATATTCCAAAAAATTCAAGACCATCCATCCCATTTCGCTTTCACCTGCAATAAACCTTCGCACATAATAAATCAATCATTATCTTCAACCTTTGGTAAAACAAATAGAAAACAAGTTTCACAAGTCGTAAAGTGAGAACCTAAGCATCAAAATCTAAAGTCTAGATCATAGATAAACGAGTCAGTGAAGTTTGTATCAATGGATTATCACACATCTCATCCTAATCAAAACATTTGATAAACATGTCCTAGGATGCATCCATCTGATAATGGACATCAACATCAAAAATCATCTTACCTAAATTAAATTGGCAAGAGATATAGATAATGCTGACTGTTTGTCTTTTATCTTTTCTTATGATTTATCTTATTGACCCATTTTGAGGACCTCTCGATGATGTCTAAAATAATTTAGAGAGAAAGGAATGGGGCATCAATCATTATCTTTCATTTGTTGTGCTTGTGGGTATTCTTGTAAAATAATCTTAGCGCATACTTGCTTGGTTGTGTGTAGGGAGGTTGTTTGGAGTAGATTGTTGACTATTGTGTATGCTTTGGTTTGAAATATTCTAAGATTTTTAACTACATTTCAACGAAGTTTCTGTCTATCAAGGTGTCAACGAGAACTATCCTATCTGTTTGCAGAGTCAAAGTCCATTACACTAGATACAATGTCGTCCTGGTTATCAATACCTTGATGCATCATGTCTATGTGTTATATCAAACATAAGGAATGATGAAAAATCTCAATCCCAAGATATGAGCATATCATCATCATCTCTTATCACCACATCTAATAAAGTCTTAGTGGATCATGGACTTGTTGGAATTCTTGAATGAATCTTCAAAATCAATGGTCAAATCATTCATTTTTCTTCTATCTTCTTTCCATGCTAATATGGTATCACGACAGTCAACAAAAACATCATCATGCATCCATCCTGCATCCACAAATCATCAACATGCATACATCTCACATCATTAAAACATATCATAATAAAGGAAAACACACTCCATTACATCATCATTATCATTTAAGTTATTACAGATAACATAGATTTGTTATTCTAAGCATCCTAATCCATATCACATATCACACACATACATCGCATTATCATATCATAAGAATGAACATCTACATTATCCATATATGCATACATCATCATATCATAAATTGCATCAGAAAAGTACACAAAAGAAAATAAATGCATCCATATCATATGCATCTGCATATCATAAACATCCATCCATAACCTATCATAAAAGATACTAAAAAAGAAGGTTACACATCCATTGCATTGCATTGCATCCATACATAATCATACACATCACATCATATCATATGCATCCATACATTCATAAAGCATGAAATAAAAGCACATCACATATTGAATTCGAATCATCTCGTATATATATATATATATATATAAAGTCACTATCATGGTACAATATCTAAATCGGTGTATGCATATCAATCAAAAATACAATATCCATGAGGCTATCCAAAATGATCCCATGAATGTATATCTGTATAAATAATTGTGCAAACAATCAAAAAGTGTCTACAAAATGGGCTAGCCCTAGTGGTTGCTTGACTCACCTCTAATTGATGGTTGATCCTCAGCTCTAGGTGGTGCTCCGCTCCATTGGAAAAAATTAGGCTTCCTCATCGCCTAAGAAACATCTTGATGATAATGCATGTGATAATAAGTTGCCTCAATAACTTCCTCTCTATACAAATGGGCATACACCATTCGTCCCTATGATGCAGCCATCACCACCTCAAGTTGCTTTCTCCACCCAATCTCCTGAGCCAGCTGTAAGTCCAATTGTTGTTGCAACTGAACCTCCTGATCTTTGTGTTGTCATGGCCTGTAACTGCTACTATAGTTGATCCCTCTCTACCAGTAACTAGTCTCTCTCAGTAGTGAAACCCTGAATTTATGCCTGCACCTGAGCATCTGGTTGTACGAGTGGAGGAGGAGGTGGTGGTTCCCATGTAACATGTTTGTCATGCTAGCCATCTTGTTGGCCATCCTAGTGCCTTGGGTCCTGATGACCCTATTCCTGCTGGTGATGCCCATCCCTTGGAACATATTCCCTATCTTGCTCTGGCTGCTGCTACCCTCGGCCTTGACCCCCATCTCTACCTTTGTCCTAGGCGCCATCTCGGCCTCAACCTCTACCTTTTCCTCTACCTCTGAGTTATCCCCCCATTGGATCTATTAAGCGAGTAGGTGGCCTAAACCATGCATCATAAGTTGGGGTATTCCCCACATCTAGTAGGCCCTCATCATAAGCCCATGGCCGAACAACGAGTTGTCTAAAGTCATTGACCGCCACTATGGGGTCAATATGTGCTCCCCGCTGTACCTCCCTTAGTGACCTCACAAACATTGTTGTATAATCTTGAGGAGGTACATCCTATACCTCCTCGAACTGTCTGGCCATGCGGTTTCAGAGGTACACCTGTATCATGGTATGCTCCCTCCCCTGGAGGTAGTGAGTCTACCAAGCAAAATACAATTGTTGTCAATCATCATACCAAGGTGGACCCTACAACCATGGCCTCCGTCGAAAAACAATCATGTCATCAATGACATGATGCCAATATGCTAAACCTATAGGGCCCATGTGTTGAAGAGTCATCGACACCCTATATCTAAAGATGATGGGCTCGTCCTCATGAATGTCTGCTAGAACCACCAAGGGCCTCAATACTACAATATGCTCATATGCCCATATGTGGAGTAGTGTAACACCCGCCCCTATACTCCTGCCCTCGCAATAGATGACCTCATGCATGTCATGGTACAACGCAAGTAGAATTGGACCCCATGTGTACATCACGGTCCTTCTAATCACCCCCTCCCATTCCAATCCCCATCCAGGACTGAAATCTCTGCCTCACCAGTATAGGGAAATGACACAACAAATCAATGTCGCAACGAACAATCTGAAGGTATCCACCCACTTGCAGTATAGATCAAGGTATATCTATGAACTCATCAAGATAACCTGCCCTCTGTGCAAAAGGGAGCAACACACGTCTCTCCTGACATCAATTTCATATATAGCACGCTCTCCATGAATTGACAATTGCAATATGCGCCATGTGTCCTCCAGTGTAATGGTGGCCTCACTAGTGGGCAAGTGAAATGAAGATGTCTCGTGTGCCACCTCTCTATCAACGTAGTCATCATAGCCAAATGTGTTTGGACCTCGGGCAGGAAAGTGATGAAGCCTAAACCTAGCATACCCAACTGCTTCACATCCTCATCATCAAAATCTCTCATTGCTGCCAAAATGTTAGAATGGTGCTCTCGCGACATCAACAGTGGAGGATCCTCCTGCATGCATTGCGCACACAATGTCAATTTTCCAAAAAATTGAAAAATTGATCAAAATTTGAGACTTCGCATCGAAAACATTAAAAGTGTCACTAAAATCAATAACGTCACTCTTTCACGAGTACATCACTATATCCATTTCAGGGGTGTGTCGCTAATTTGGTGATGCGCATTGCTATGCTCAATAGCGAACCAACATTTGCATGGGTTGCTCTATTAAAAAATAGGGGTGTGTCACTAAAAGCTATGTGTTTCGCCCACTACTTTCAAGTGACACTAAACCTAAATAGCTGGTGCGTCACTATTTTAACCTAATGACTCCCTAATCAAATGCGTCACCCAACCAAAAAATGGTGGTTTTCCACTAGATAGAAGGTGCATCACTATAATATCAATAGCGATGCTTCTAACACATCAATTGCGTTGCTATACAACGACGCACCTAGAGACCTAATTTTTACCCCTATCAAATGCACCTAAAAGTGAAAATCAAGGGAATTTTTTAGTCATATACTTGAGGTCTTGCATCTGCTCATCGCTGGTACTCTCGAACCCGCTTCAAAAGGTGAAGAGAAAGCACTCGTTGCGCCATTTCGTTAGGAGGTCAGAGCTCGAAAGGCAACAAATCTCTAAGGTGTGAATGCACAAATGAATTGCAAGTGCAACCCTTCTCACCTATTTAAGCCTAAAAATTAGAGTTTTTTGCCCTAATTTGAGCTAGAAGCTAGGTTTTTGGCTTGTTTTCCCTGTTTCCACCCTACACAACCTATTTTGCACCATTTTTTACATTTCTGAGGTCATTTTTGGCATCCTGGGGCCTGTTTAGCACCTGCACCTATATTTTACCTTTGTTGAGAAATTGACCCAAAATTCAAAATTTCTGCCCGATTTCTCGAGGGGGTAGGGAACTAGTTTATTCCTTCCATTGGGGCAATAATGGGGCATCCAAAAAATAGATTTTTTTCATTTGAGTAGCAGTTTAATCCAAAAAGCATCAGTGTTTGAACCAATGTAATAGGTACCTCGCTTCAAAGAGGGGCAAAATGTACACTTAAAAATGTCTTGAATGATATCATGCACTTGAATCAGATATACTAACACCATTTCATCCTGAAACCCATCCTCTTTTTGCTTAATTGATTAAATTAGCCTAACTATTTAATTAATTATGTCATTTTCATCTATTAACCTGATTAATCTAATTAGGTTAATTCATCCCCTTACATGCTAACATTTCGTCCTATTAAATTGAATAAATCAAATTATTTAATTTAATCCCTAAAGTCTTCTTATTTAATTAAATAACCCTAAGTTATTTAATTAAATATCATATCACACCCTCCTTTTCATTAAATCATTTTATTTAATGAATATCATTTAATTCCCCTAATTTGCATAATTGAAACATTATTTAATTATCAAATTACTAATTAAATCTAATCCTCCCACTTGCAAGGGAATATTCCTTGGAAATATTCCTCCTTTGCACATTCCTCCAAAAAGGGAATATTTATTCTCCTTTGCACAATCAAATTTGGTTTTAATTAACTAAATATCTAATTCCCCTCACCCATAAGAATATTCTTTGAGAATATTCTCTTTCTTCACTCATTTGAAAAAGAGAATATTCCTTTTTGAAATAAACTTTGAACAAGAATTCTTGTGCAAGTTTTGAAAGTGTGTTTGTTTGGATGAATGTAAGCCCTTGCTTAAATATCATCTTGCATCCTCAACCCTTGATGGGAATCCATGATCCATGAGTCCATCTTCCTTCCATTCTAACCATTGAGTGATCCTTTTGATCTTGACCATCTGTTTTATTTTGCCTATTCTATAAATAGAGGTTGCATCTATTGAATAGGGATATTCCATCTTTTAAGAGCAAACTTATGTTGTTAAAATCACTTTCATCTTGCACTCATATTTCATGTTTTTAAAAGGCATTTTAGGTTAATTTCTTGCATCATAGTAGCTTAGCTTCCATTAATGGCTTCCATGGTAACATAGGTTCATCCATTTAGCATGTTTTGAAATTAGGGTTTTAATCTTTTAAGCTTAAACTCCATTTAGAATAGCTTTGCATACACTCATATTGATCATAATAGCATTTATCATGTTAAAATAGCTTTCATCACATTTTATCACACACCTTGTAATTAGTTTCATGAATTCTCTTCAGTAGAATCGATCGAAACAAGCTCATTATTCAAGGTATTGGGAAAGGGTTGCCATTCCACATCAATGCAACACCACTCTCCCAATAGGATAAGTTTCAATGGATTAGAATAGAGGTTTATGAAGCTTTCATATTTTGATATGTTTAGTTTTAATGGCTTCTTAGCTTAGTTTACATTGAATGATTTTATTGGGACTCACACATAGTGGCTTGATTATGCTTTGAATCCTCACGGATCAAGTGTAGTTGGACCATACTACATTTGTCAGTCACACCCCTGTTGCGGTCTGCTTTGGCCTCTCCTTGTTTGTTGTGGGTGTTGTGGGCAGGTCTTGGTTGTTGGGTGGTGGGTTTGGGGATTTTTGCTATTGTGGGGGGTTTTTTATTTTGTTTTGTGCTAACCTGTTGGGTGTGGAATGTTGTTGGATTTTGATGTGGGGGTGGTTTTTTTGGGTGTTTGTGGGGGTTGGGGTTGTTTGTTTGGTGTGTGGAGGTTTTAGTTTGCCCAATCAAAATTGGTTATCGCTTATGGGGCCAGGTGCATGTTCAGGGGTTTTAAACAAACTGTCGTTTGTTGAAATTGCTTTAGGGGTGAATCCATCCTCATCAAGACTTGAAAATGTAGTAAAATTTTTAAGCAAAACCTTAAATGATGGAGGGGCTTCTTAGAGTGGAGGTCCTCAGGTTTCAAAATCCAATGGTTGATTAGAGAGGTGTAACATGCCAATTGTTTACTGAAGTAATTTTTCCTAAGTTTTCACTTTGCGAGTAAATAAACTATGTAATAAGCCATTGCAATAAAAAAATTATTTTCTTTATTGAGAACAAATGAACATAGATGCCATAACAATATACAATAAGAATTCCATTTCAATATAATAATTTCATAAATTACAATAGTCCAAGAATGTGTACAAGTACATACATAGCTCAACCGAGCTACAAAGCAATAGATATAGATGGTCCAAGATCCGCCTTTCAAAAGCTTGGTCTTCTGTCACCTGTTGAGGAGGAGAAGCACCACTCAAGCGCTTTTCTGCCATGGACTCATATGCGGTCCCCCGCATATCTATCATATGATAGATGGCCCTACCCTTCGACAAAGAGATTGGTGGAGTAACCTTGTATGACAACCACACTGGGCTTAGTGTTGTCCCCTTATATGACTAGAACTTGTAACCCTACAATCTGCAACTAGCATGCACTACATGGATACAATGAACTAATAGTGGAGGAAAAGGAAATCACATTACTTTGGCCAAAGTGATCTCACTCAGTACTTTGAATGATGGTCATTTATTCACTTACATTGCTTAAGCTCATTTTGACTTAAGGCCACTATAATCTATGCATAGGTAATCCCTCCCATGGGAAATATTTAACCCCATAATTATACTATCATTTATCTTACATACTCTAGGGTATTTCTACTCATAAAGCATATGTAAAAGTTCCCTCCCTTCAATGAAAAAATAATCCCAAAAGTAACCCACTAGCTATCTAGTATAATCAAATAAATTAGCTATGAGTAACCCTTAAGCTACCCTTGTTTAATCATATCTAATATAACAATACCTATGACAACAAACCCTCCTACTATGGAGTAATTACAAACACTTTGTAAACAACATAATTAGCTTCTATTTAACTTTCAAAGATTATGCTATCTTTCCCTAATGCAAGTAATCTCAATAGATCAATTAAACACTCAAGAATCAATCTTTTATAAACAAAGACAAATAAAGAAAGATTATCGTCATGCCTATAATATGCTTGTCCAATTGACTGTTTATTGTACAACTTCCCAATAACGAAAACGAGCTTTACTTGACCTCACAAGCAATGCCTCAATAAAACCTCTCTCACAAATGAATAATATGCTTCTCTCAAAATGATGAAATGCTCTCACAAAATACTCAAAGCTCACTCAAAATACAATAGAATATTGTAGATTAGAAAATGCAGAGTAGAATGGAATATAATGTGTCCCAAATGAGAGCTCCACCTCTCTATTTATACAACAAAAAAGAGAATAGTCAGCCTACAAAGCAAGTCGACTCACTTCACTTGGCAAAAAGGTGGCAGTAATTAAAAAGTTTACTCAACAAGATAAGCTACAGGTTGACCTCTAAGTTTGACAACAACTTATGACTATTTCAATCGAATTGTTCCCACAATGGACTTCTACAACATTAAGAACTTCAAAATATGGCGCAAAGCAAGCAACCATCTTCGTACAGTTTGGTGCGGATTTTTCTTATTGAATCAATCAAGATTTCAAATGTAACACCTGCATATAGTCGACTAAGTCTATGCTCAACAAAACATAAAGGAATGATGAGTTTCCTTACACATAAATGACGCTTTGACCATTTCTTTATCTTGCTATCACTTATCCTATTATCATGCATTTACATTTACTTTGCTATTGGTATTAATCCATCGTCATATGATAAGGCGTCCCAAGAGTATTGTTGTTTACTAAGCCAAATGTATTCTATCTCAAAGTATCAGCTAAGTGAAATTCTCCATATCAACTTATTTGTTGCACTATATATTGCATATAGTTCGATCTTAATTCATTGCCAATATACATTATATTCGGCCTTTACAATGCTTGTATATGTTGCATACAAATTGGCCTATGTCCATGTAATAATTCAGCCTCTAATCATTGCTTATATAAATCAACCTCCTAGCATATAAACATATTTAAATATATATCCATACATTTACATATACATATATATATATATATATATATGTATATGTATATATATTTTGATCTATATATATATATATATATATATATATATTATGCCAATAAAGTATGTATACATTCGAGATACAATTGAATACAACCAAGTTAACATTATCATAGTAATAACAATTACATCGATTGTGTACATATATATATATATTCCTTTATGTACATGTATACATATGTGTATATATATCAATACATTCATATGGGCATATATATTTTCCAAACATACATGTGTATCGATACATGTATACATATCGATATATGTATATATCATATACACATATATATACACATTCGATTGCACATCACACTCATATACAATTACTATCATATTGATAGCTATCTACATGTGATATATCTATATCTATACATATACATATACATGTTGTAAGGTCCATTTGATAGTTTCATGCACATAAGCAACCCGTTCATAAGTGTGCATAGGTACGTCTACCTATGTACCCTCATGTACATGTTCCTTCATGCCTATGGTCTATCATCGACATGCTTATGTATACATATACATACATTCCACGTGTGTTTAACTTATAAATACAAAAATAGTAATAAAGGGAAGGAATCATAACCTCCAAACATATAAACATCATCCAATAATGCACTCAATAGTAATCAAGACCCTTACTAATGCAAACACATCAAACTGAGGATGACTTACCAACTCCCAACATAATAACTTGACTCAACCACACTATTGTGAGTGTGTATAAGCTCATATAGGTTACGTTACTGGTTACCCAACCAAGATCTTCTCCTGAGTGATAATTCCCCTCCGCTTGGAGGAATGAACATATACCTACATCTAACTAACACATGCCCATGGTAGTTAGCTGTTCAAAAAAATATGCATTACATAATACATCTCCATAGTTAGAATATCAATTCAATAACCATTCATTTCACATATCATTAAATGTAATAACATTCATTCATAATTCATTGATAACAAAGTACAAGAACAATTTATTCATCTCCAAAATTCAAGTTACATTCACATTTACCCTACATAGTAATAGTAAATAACAAGTACACAAAATTGGGGTGTAACAAGAGGAGTGCTACCTATCTTAGTTATTCAACTATATTTGATAGCTGAGGATGTTAATTATTTAAGTAGTCATGCCTTGATTTGAAAATTCATGGATATTCGAGTATCTTTTCCATTCTTGGAGTTGTGGACGCATAGAAGTTAGAATCTTGAAGAGGATATGGAGGTCATGTAGGAGGCTAATAATTATTTTTTGGTGGTGTTCTCTTGCTTGGTGGATCAGAACAATGCCTTTGAAGGTGGTCCCTATTTCTATAGCTAGGTGGGTATGTTTATTAAGCCTTGGCATGTAGGGTTCAATCTGATTGAGGAGCTACCATCAAAGATTCATGTGTGGGTTAGAATCCCTTGGCTTCCCTAGGAGTTCTCAAGGAATTATATCATGCATATGATTGTTGTTCTTTTGGGAAAACTAGTAGGGTCATCGCAACATACAATGGATAAAAAGGTAATTTCATGTGCTCACATTTGTGTGGAAATTGACTTAAATAATCTAGTACCAGATTTGATGGAGATTCAGGTTGGGTCCACTTCTTGAATTCAACAATTGGATTATGAAGCTCTTCCCTTTCGTTGTTAAATATGTCGTGATTATAGACATTTGTAGAGGAATTGTCTCAAACTCAACCCTTCTGGGGGACATGTAGGTGCTTCATCTTTCACGATGTCTTCTCAACCTCCTCCTCCAAAGGATAAAGGGAAGGTGCTTGTGTCCAGGGGTGAAACTAATAAGAATGGTTTTATTCCGGTTAAGCCTTGTAATAAGGGTAACGATTTGAAGAGAATTTTGAAGGACAAATAGATAGATGTTTCTTTTAATCAGTTTGAGGCTTTGGAAGATCTAGATCAACAGGTTGGTTATTTGAAATGTTGCATGGAGGGTTGGATAATGGGGGAATGAACCAACTGGATCCTAGTGGTAACCCAACATTGTTAGGTATGGTTGTATGGATTCTCATATGGACATAGGCTTGTCTCTAGTGTGCCCAAGTGAGGTAAGTTTTCTAGTGAACAAGGAGGTGGGAGATGGTTTGGCCTTGAATCTGCAAGATCCATTACCAAAGGCTGCGACTTTGGTTCCCGATAAGAGTAACAAATTTTTGCTTACTTTGGGACTACATAAAAAATATATGAAAAAAGGGAAGCTTAGAGAAGGCTTCGAAGGCAGGTAGAAAGAAAGATTAGGACAAAATTAAAGTCATGAGGGAGAATTTGGTAGAGTCGAGGTTAGTTAGGACCATTGACTCCCACTTCTCCAAGCTCCAACAATGATTGTCTTGTCATGGAATGCAAGGGGATTGAATGGCTCCCCTAGACAAAAAGGTTGTTTATAATTTAATTAAATTTCACTCTCCTAATGTTGTGTTTATTTAGGAGACTAAGTTGTTTGTGGATGGTATAATTAATGTGGCCTCTAAGGTGTGGGGGAGGGGTCAATGTTAGTGTATTGGGGCGCATGGTAGATCTAGAGGGATTGCTGGCCTCTGTGACCCACACAAGATTTCTCCTATTTGGTGAATAGTTGGTAGAAATTCCTTATCCGTGGTTGCTTCAAGTTTTGATTCTAGTGAAATAATCTTGCTTACTAATGTGTATGCTCCAATGGCGCCTCCTGGAAAGTGTCAACTTTGGGCCCATATCAGGTATGTGCACTCCTTAGGTCCTTTTCATCTGTGGGTTATTGCTAGTGATTTTAATGATATTACTAGTCTGGAGGAAAAAAGGGGTGGGGTGGATAGACTTGATCCCTCAATTGCGATTTTTAGGGAAAACATTGATTTGTTGAGTTTAATTGATGTAACGCCTGGTAATGGTGTGTTCACATGGACCAATACAAGATGTGGGGAAGGCTTTATCTTAGAGAGATTAGTTAGATTTTTGGTCTCTAGCTTCTGGATTGGTAGTAGTTGGATTTTTAGTAATATAATGTGAGCCTTCTCTGTAGGATCTTATGAAAGAGTGGTGGAGGAAGGGTTCACCTACATATGGTCAAAATTAGATGCCCAAAAACATTTGGACTCCATCACTAGGTAGAATATGGATCATGGGATGTCCTTGGAATCTCTTAGATAGGAAGAGGATGCCAGGAGAGAGTATGTAGAATGGGAACTGAGGGAGGAGATTTTTTAGAAATAGAAAGCTCAGATTGATTGGTTGCAAGAGGGATACATGAATATTGCTTTCTTCTTTAATTTAGTTAAAGCTAGAAGACATGGTAATTTGATTTCTTCTCTAGTATCCTCCTAGGGGCAGCAATTATCTTCTTTCAAGGATATTTCACAGGAAGCTACTCAATTTTTTCCCTCTTTGTTCAAGGAGGATTCACCTGCAGTGGATGTGGAGGAAAACCTTATCTTGGATTGTATTGGAAATACGACCCAAAAGGTGAGACAAATTTGAACTTTCACCCCTTAATGAATTTTTGGAAGCTATTAGAAGGAAGATTGATAATCAAAAGTTTATCATCTACTTTGTACACTCAAATCATCATGAAGCCATCAAAATTTCATGAATGATAGGCTATATAGTTAGCAATAATTAAACTCTCTATTACTTGGGAATCCCCATTTCCTTAATAAGCCCCAAATTTCTCACCATAAGAATATCATCATTAGTAAAAGGAATGGAAAAATGAATAGTTTATCTAATATTATGTTTACTCTGCTAGCTAGAGTTCTCTTAAATGAGATTAGTCTCAGCTACCCTTCCAATCTAGGAAATGAGTATTATTGGCACCCTTAAGGAATCATACATAAGATGGAATAGATCCTTGTGAGGTTTATGCGGGAAAGGGGAGGGAAAGACAAAAAGAAAAAATGATCTCATTAAATTAGAGAAATTAATAAGTAAAAAGGAAGGGGACCTAGGTTTGGGAAGGGTTTAAGATAATCATAAGGCTTTCATTGGTAATGTTCTCTAGAGAATGATTACTTCTGAATATAGATGGTGGCATAAATTTCCCTAAAAAAACCAATATCAAGTGAAAATGGGGATCTTTGCAATTTTATCCACTGGTCAATGGATCACAAACTTAGAAGAATTTAGAAGCTATCTTATACCTCATCTATTTTCATAGTTTTATATGCTTGGTAATGGAGAGATAATCCATTTTATTAAAAACAAAATTATAGGATAATTCAAATCCTAGCTTTTAAAGCAACGAAGAGGGTGGTACTTGTAAGAAAATTTACAATGCAAGAGAAGTGTGGAATTGCTACTTGTTAATACCAATCATATTGCACATACTCCCTATTCTTTCCAAAAGACTCAAAAACTCTTTAATCATATTTATAATATGCATAAACACATTGATTAACCTCTCAAGGTCAAACATTTTCTTCCAAGATATATCTTATGGGTTATCTAGATAAATATTGTATTCATTTAATTTTCAAACAAACCAAACTTCTTCCTTGGTTTATGATAATGAATGTGCAAGATATTCTAAGGGATGCAACTCAATATACCCCCAAAGTCTAAAATGAGATGCAAAAACTTATTGATTGTTCACCTTTAACCTTGGAAAGTAGATACACAATCTTCTTTAATGGAGCCTCAAATGGTAATCCAAGCATTATAGGTAGCAAAAGAGTGCTTGTTTGAATTGATTTTTTCCCCTTAAGTTTCTCTTCAAGGTCTTATAACCACTTCCAACAATGTTGTTAAAGAGAGAATCATTAAAAAAATATCAAAGAGATAGATGTATATATGGTGATTCCAAATTGATCATTAATGTTCTCAAGTATTTCCATTGCAAGTGTGTGTGTATTCAATACTTAGCGAGAAGTATTTAGATTATCTAGAGAAAATTCAATCATTATAATTAAGTCACATACCAAGATCTCTCAACAAGGAAGTTGATCGTATGGAAATCAAGGAATCAAATTACAAGCAAGATCTCTTTGCATATGATATTAGCAAATTTAATTTAAACTAGTTTTGTATTTATGTCGCTATTAATTTTTTGTCATTGTTAGTTGTATTTATTGTATTATAATGAATATAATCTCCTATTACACATACACAAAATATTAAAATATAAAAAATAACACGATAGGAAATATTTAAAGTTGACTAAACTTGTACTTTGGTAGACACTTGATGTACTTTTAGTTTTATTATACTCGTATATATTGATTAACGTGTTAAATATCCAATATTATCTCCATAATCACAATTATGATCAAACACTACACCATAATTAATAATTTATCTCTAAGAAACTAATTGTTTTGAAGATATAATATGATAGAATGAATATTGTAATATACTAATGTTGAAATCATAGTTTTCGGTGCACATTATTTAAAATATTTTCTAAACTACAATCTTGCATTGTAAATTCAATATGTTTAAAAAAAGGCCAATATTCTTCAAATCCCACTAAGTGTGAAAAATATTTATGTTTAGATTTGCAATCCCATTGTAAACATGTGCTCACATGAACACAAACCATAGGAAGCCTACAAGAATGGGGCAAAGTTTGCATGATGAAATTTAGGATTGAGAAGTTGACTCTTCTTACTATTTTCGATAAGCTCTTAAATTCACTTATAGAGGTAAAAGGAAAAGAAAACCAAAGAAAATACAAATAAACAAATAGTCTAAGCAAACGATTAGAAACCATTCAATAGATGAGATGATTATTTTCCAACCATAACAATAACCAAAAAAATTACTAATTAAGAATTCATTATATAAACAAAAGGCTATCCAAATGAAACAGTGAAGGATAAATCAGGTTACAACTTCTATTAATAAAATGATAGTGTATAGTTTCAAATTTAGAAATATTACTAAATCAAATTTGGATAGATGAAGGCTACTAAGATTAAATAATACACGAGAAAATAACAAGTCTTAGAGATCACATAGAATGAGCATCCTCAATATAATCTCCTTGATAAATATCCCCAAAGTTCTCATTTATATAAAATAGAATAATATGAGAAGATGCAGGCAATAAATGCTACAACATATAGAGATATAATAAATTTTACATTCACAAATGACCAATTAGTGTAACATGAAAGTTAGTTCAATTAGGACTACAATGGGAGTAATTCTTAATTGTTATTTGACTTAATCCTTAAGGATGAGTTGGTCATTGTTTGAATTTTGCTTGAAAGACATAATGAATTTTGCTTGAAAGACATAATGACCAAAATTCATGGATAAATGGCATGAAACTATTTATTAATAGAAAGCCTATAATTACATGTAGGAAAAACAATCTTCTGGAAGCACACATCCCACTTTATGGAAATTCTAGCCAAAGGCACAATGGAAATTTTTTTTCAAACTAACAATACTATGGAGTTCCATGGGGGCATGTTAATATCATCTTCTTTTATCTTATTGGCACATGGGCTCATGGGTATAAAAGATTGGGCTAATGGCACAATAGAATTAATAGATAGCATTAACAATTATTTGGAGGCATGAGGGATGCCAAGTGTCCAAAATTGCATTATATTCTATTTTTTTATGTGAACCAAAGATTGATGTCGTGCACCAATTATGACATGGAAATGTTGGCCAATGGCATAGTGTTCTTGAGTTGTTAGATTGACAACCTTAATATGATGTGTTAGCTATATTAATTTAGACAAGCATCCAATGGTTCTAATCATCTTGCACTTCAAAATCTAAAACTTTTGAAATACACCAAAATAATTATAGAAAAAAAAAATGGTTTGAAAAGTAAATTGGCCACCCCCAAATTCAAAAATCACATTAATTTGTAGAGACTTGTTGTTATTAGGTAAAATACATGTTGAAGAGGATGTTGCCAAAGCTAGAAGCCATGTTGACAAAAAAGGAATTGTCCAACAACACTTCACTTGTAAAAGAAAAGATGATTAATATGAACCTAAACAACAAAGAGAAAACTTTGTAAAATTTTATTTTGTAACAGTTTAGTACGACCAACAACAAACCAATGACTATTGTTGTTTCTTTGGGAACTAGTCTCTTAGTTTAGTAGTGTCATAAACCATTGGTGTAGATAAAGGAGATGAGTTTAGTACCCTATGCTAGTGTAGTTGTGATCCTTATGTAATGTCATGCACTAGACCAAACATTGCCAAAGAAGTGGGATTCTTGAGTCATTACATGACTAATCATGGATAGGAACATTAGACCTTACAATGAAGTATTTTTGGTTTACTTTAAATATCCATTTATGATCATGTTGTTTTTTCATAGGACCAACATTCAAGGGATATAAGGTTACGCGTATTCATAATGGCTAAGGGATGTTGACAATAGAAAGTCTACCAATGGCTACATGTTTAGCTTATTCAATGGTGTACCAAGTTGAATGAATAAGTGACAAGTCATGATCATTTTATCCACACTAAAGACATAACACATGATAACTACTCACACTTCTATGGATTACATTTGGCTTTTGAGATTGTGTTTAGATTTTGAGCTACGTTAGAGAGTAATTAAAATTTATTGTGATAGTCAAAATGTCATCAACTTGACAAAGAACCTTATCTTTCATATATAGATAAAATAGACAAACTAAATGCCAAAACCTCCTAAAATAAAAAATGATCTCCTTATTGATATATTTATTAAAAATTTGATTTGAATATAGATACTTCCTTCCTATTTATAAAAGGTTTTTTGAGTTTGAAAACACTCTCATGTTTGAAATTCTTTGACTCCTTTTATTAAATTCCCTGTGCACCTCATAATGTGCTTTGAAAATAAATTTTTCTTCCACTAAGGTGTGAACATCTATGAAAGACATTCATTTGAATTTAAAAGACAATATCCTTTAATTGAGTGTGCACTTGACTTATGAATGCTACTTTTGAATTATTTCTCCATCTTCGTTGGGAAAGTCTAATCCATGCAACCATGAATTCTTCATTTTCATGCACTTATGAATGGGATTGTTGAAAATAACACCACTAAGTATATACCTTTCACTTTGAAATCCACCACTTACAAGCATGCACGTGGCATAACAAAATTGATCTTTAATTTATGGAATAAAAAATTATTTATAGAGACATGTACCTCTCCTCTTGTTCTCCATTTTTTAGTAATTCATAATATGAGGACCCATTAGCCTATTTCCACATTTCTTGGTGGGTAAGGGGTCAGTTTTAATTAAATATTTTATAATAAGAGGGGATCTTTTCTACGTAAGTGTTCAAAAATCATAACTTATTTATTGGGGTGAATTTGAGCATAGGAAAAATAATATATTATTTATCAATTTTTATCTCTTAGATAAAGGGAATGGTGGGTTTTTTTGGAAGTATTACGTGTCACTTGTAATTTAAATTTTAGTAATTATAAGATTCATTAATAGTTATGAAAGTTGTTAAATGTCATTATGACAATTTATGAGAGAAAGTTGTAGGAAAAGCATGATGAGAGAAAGTTGGGTGTGGATTTGGAGAAAATCTAGGAAGCATTATTGCATGAATAAAAATTAATGAATGATCTATAATAAAAATTAATGAATGATCTATGAATGAAAAATCAATGCATGCATGCATGTATAATGAAGAGTATTTTCTATTTTTTTTGAATTAATTTTAGTTGTTTAAGGATATTCGGGTCTTGCATAGATTTGGGCACTCAAATTGGTTATAAATTGGATGATGGGATGTATTATATTTTCTCACTTTTTTTTTTCTTTTTTCTTTTTGTTGTATTAATCGAGCATTATGCTAATTTATTGGCTCAAAGATGAAAAACCTTATATTCATATATTAGAGGATGAAACCCTTTTGGTTTCTTCTAGGTAGTCTCATTTAAGGATTATATATATTTACATTGAAAGTACTTTGTTTTATTTATAAACAAGTGTCACGTAGTGGCTAGTATTTGTCTTTATAGTATTGTAATTATTATTTTTTAGATTTGGAAAAAAAAATGGTTTTATAATGTGAATAAAAATAAATGTAAGTTTTAGGATGGCAATGAGTCTATGCTGCGCGAGTGAGGCTGCCTGTGGCTGTGAGGCTGTGGTGCATGTCCTCTGTTCTTGTTGCATGCGTGGGTATAGTTGCAAATTGGAGGCGTTTAGGGTTTCTTAGTGGTGGGGGGGCTTTTGACGAGTACATGGTGGTTTTTTTTCCTTTTGTTGCAGACTTTTTTATTTATTCCTAGCTACGTGGGGTTTTATTCAAAGCCGTCTATTGGTGGTCAAGGTGCTTGTGTAGGGCCTCGACTCTTTAGAGCTTGGTCTGGAATTCATTATGGCAGGTTGTTTTTGTCTCTACTTTACTTGGAGACGGTCTTTTCCTTTTAGCATGGATAACCCTAGAGAGAGTTCCTAAAAAAATAGTGGTTTTCAATTGCACAAGGTGAACGAATGCTTGGAAAGATTGTAGGATTTTCCAGTGCTAGTTATACAACATGCTTTCGTGGTAGAGGATGTTGAATATTATAGCAACCATGTTTTGATATGCAAGTTCATGGGGATGTAGGTGGCGCTCCCTTTTCTGAACTCGTGGGTGCGCAAGACTTGGAACCCTAGAGGTGATTTTGACATTATGCTCGCGACCAACAATTTTTTTATGGTGGATTTTTCTTGTGTTGCTGATAGAAATTGAGCTTTCAAAGGAGGGCCCTACGTTTACAATCAGGTGGGTCTTTTTATCAAAACTTGCCCATAGGTTTCAACTCTACAAAGGAACTCCCTTCTAAGGTTTCAATTTGGGTGTGCCTCCCCCATTTGCCTTTGGAATGTTGGCAAAGTGATATTTTGTAGATGATTGCACTCATGCTTGGCAAGCCCATTGGGCCCTCACAACAAACACTGACTAAAATATTTCTTTCCTATGCTCGTGTGTGTTGAAATTGACCTAAACAAACTGCTGCCGGATTCGATTGACATGAGTATTGGGACAACCTCATGGTCCCAACAGTTGGATTATGAGACTTTTCCTTTCTGGTGTTGTTTATGTCATGAATATGGTCATCTACAACGAAAATGTCCCAAAGTTGTTAATTTTGCGGGTTTGGGTAATGCTTCATCCCAGACTGCTTAGAGGATGGATAAAGGTAAAGCTCTTATGCAGGGGGTGGTGGCGGATAAGGAGGGTTTTGTTCCAATTAAATCCCACAACAAGAATAGAGGTCAAAAGAGGACGATCAAGGACAAACATGAAGAGGAGACTCTTAATAGGTTTGAGGCCTTAAAGGACTTGATCCAGGAGGAAGGATTTCCTCCAGACATGCAGATAGTAGATGAATCCGATGTTGAGAGGCACTTGGAGTTTCAACCAATTTCTTCTTGCAACCTGACTCCAACAAAGGGTTTATCGGCTTAGTTGGATATGGGCATACCTCCACTAGTGTCTGTGCCTGGAGAGATTAATTCAATTTCGGGGATTATCATGAGGTTTGTGATTCCTAGGTTTAGACCTAGTATTGAGTGTTGAAGAGATTGGCAGAAGCAAGTCTTCTTCTCCTGCTTTGGGATTGCAACATAAACATTTGAAAAAGGGGACCCTTGAGAAGCCCCTTAAAGTAGGTAGGAAGAAGGATTAGGAAAAAGTTAAGCTAATTGGTGAATCATTGGTGGAGTCTGGCTCAGTGAGGACTATTGATTCTCACTTCTCCCAACCTCAGTGATGATTGTGTTATCATGGAATGTGAGGGGTATGAATAGCATCCCTAGAAAAAGGGCTATTTGGGAATTAATTCGTGTTCACTCTCCTGATATGGTGTTCCTTTAGGAGACTAAACTATCTATTGAAAGATGATGACTTTGGCCTCAAGGATCTGGGGTTGTGGTATGTGTCTGTGTGTTGGGGCTAGGGTAGCTTTGGGGGACTTGCTTGTTTATGGAATCTGTGCAGAGTTATTCCTTCTTGGTGGCTCTTCAACAGGTACTCTTTTTCTCTTGTTGCTTCTAGTTTGGAGTCGGGTGAGAGAATTCTATTCTCTAACATATATGCTCCTAATGACTTACTTGGTAAGATAAATTTGTGGTCGCATATTAGATACTTGCATTCTTTGGAGGCTTTTCTTCCTTGGATTTTGGCAGGTGATTTCAATCCTATCTCCTCTTTGGAAGAGAAAAGGGTGGCATTACCTATCTGGAACCCTCCTCAGATCTCCTTAGGGTTAATGTGGCTTGGTTCAATTTGGTAGATATCAAGATTATGAATGGGATCTTTACCTGGAACAATGGAAGGACTAGGGAGGATGTCATTTTTGAGAGGTTGGATAGGTTTCTGGTGTCTAGCTTTTGGGTTGGTGATAGATGGGTGACTAGTTCTAAGATTTTGGACCGGCAGCCCAATTTGATCATTGGTCAATCAAATTTGTTCTTGCTTCACTAGTGGCTCTAAAAGGTAGTATTTTCAATTTCAACTCATGTGGCATCATGAAGAGTCTCTTCACGATCGTGTTCCTGGTTGGTGGAGTCTTGGAAAGCCAAATTTTGGTACAATAATGTATTTCTTTGTCAAGCGGCTTTAGTACATCAATTATAAGTTAAAACATTGGAATAGATACCACTTTGGAAATGTGTTCGAGGCTAAAAGGGCTGCTCAAGAGCATTTAGACTCTATTTCTTGTTAGATTAGGGATCAGGGTCTCGCTGAGAATTTGAGTAGGATGGAAGCCTTGGCAGTGAAGGATGTGGAGGAATGGGAACTTCGTGAGGAAATCTTTTGGAAGCAGAAATCTCGCATTGATTGGCTCCAGGAAGGTGATAGGAATACTTCTTTCTTTCATAATTCGAGCAAGGCTAGAAGACAGGGAAACATTATTTCTTCTCTTATGTCTCAAGAGGGGGAGACTCTTTATTCTACTGCGGAGATTTCTAAAGAGGTTGTTCAATTTTTTCTGCTTTGTTTTCTGATGACTCCTCTCCTGCTAGTGCTAACAAGGCTTCAATTATAGCTTGCATCCCTTCTTTGGTGAGTGGTGAAATGAATGTTTCTCTTCTCAAACCAATCTCCTTGGCTAAACTAGAAAATATAGTTTTTCAAATGAAGAAAGGCAAAGCTCCTGACCCTGATGGGTTTCCCATAGAATTCTTTCAGGAGTTTTGGGAGGTTATTAAGCTTGATCTTCTTGAGGTTGTTCGAGAGTCTCTATAAAACAAGCAAATGTTGAGAGTGATGAATGCAACCTTTTTGGATCTTATCCCGAAGTGAGAGGGTGATAACTCTTTGGATCTCTTTAGACCAATTGCCCTATGCAATGTGGTGTACAAAGTTATTACTAAGTTGATTGTTGAACTTCTTAAGTTGTGGTTGAATAGATTGATTTCAGAGGAACAGGGTGGTTTTGTGGCTAGCAGGAAAATTCTTGATGGCATTGTGATTGTTGTTGAATCTATGCACTTCATGGCTTCCTCCAGAGAGAAGGCTATGTTTATTAAGTTGGACATGGTCAAAGCATATGATCAGGTCAAATGGGATTTTCTCTCCAAAATTCTAAGTGTTTGGGTTTGACAATACCTGGATGGAGTGGGTAATTAGTTGTCACTTTCTCTTCCTTCTCTGTGTTGGTCAATGGGTAGCCTTCAAAACTCTTTGGGGCTTCTAGGGGTTTGTGGCAAGGGGATTCTTTATCCACATGCTTATTCATTTTGATGGTTGAGGGGCTTGGGATATTTTTGCAATCTCGTGTGGAACTTGGTCTCATTTAGGGATGGTGCTGGGGCAATAATTTATCCCCCAATCCCACCTCCAGTTTGTTGATGACACGACTTTTATGGGCTTAGCTAGAGTGGAGAGAGTGGTTAACTCGAGGAAGGCCCTGGACTATTATCTGGCTACTTCAAGGAAAAGCATTAATGAGGGTAAGTCCTCAATATTTTTCTTTAATACTCCTAAGTTATTCAACAATAGATTGCCAGGATTCTTAGGTTCCAGATTGGTTCGCTCCCTTTTATTTATCTCGATATTCCTATTGCTATGTGTATGCTTCCTAGGGTGTTTTGGCAGGATGTTATTGAGAAATTAAGAAGGTTAGTCACTGGACTTGTAGGTGGCTTTCTACTGCTGGCAGAGTTACTCTTTTGAAGTATGTGGTCCAGGCTCTCCCGTTGTACAGGTGCTTTGTGCTTTCGGCCCCGCCAACTTTATCAAAGATTTTGAGTGTCTGTCGTTAGTTTCTTTGGTTTGGTAATCTCCTCTCAAGAAACTAGAGTCTAGTTAAGTGGGATGATGTGTGTCGGCTGAAGTAGGATGGTGGTCTTGGTTCGAGGCAGGTTGATTTAAACGGTCAAGCTTTGGAAACCAAACTTTATTGGCATTGGTGTTCTCAACAACAATAGCCCTAGGCTAAGATCCTCACATTAAAATATTTGGGAGGTGTTGAGGATGCAAATGTTCCTAGATACTGCCTGAAGGGTAAAGGTTCTATGATTTGGAATACCATTAAGAGAGGGGCTAAACTAATTAAGCAAGGCTTGTTTTGGATTTGCAACAAAGGTTTGGATGCTCTTTTTTGGTATGATTCTTGGGATGGGAACCCTCCTATTATGTCAACTCATCCGCACTTGTAGGAGTTATGTAGGATCTTTTTAGAGGCTGGATGGAGTCATGTGGATGACTTCAAAACCCCTTATGTTTTGGCGTAGGCTACTATGTTTCAGTGGAAGGACCCTCAAGAGTGGCCTCTTGGGAGTTTTCTAGAGGATCGTTAGGAGCTCGCTTGTATCTTGGCAAGTAGAATGTGCAACTCTCTTTTGGAGATAGATGTTCTAGCCTGGAGTTATGACCAAAAAGTAAAATTCACTGTGGCCTCTAGTTATCAGGTGCTGGATAAACAAATATTTTGAGGAATGGGAGTCCCTTGGTGGAAGTAGATATGGAACAAATTCTCATGGATCCTAAGTGCAATTTCTTCCCTTGGTTTGTGATGTGTGGAAGATGCTTGAACTGGGAGAATCTTTGGAAATGGGGTTTCCAAGGCCCCTCTTGGTGTTTGTTGTGCTCTAATAGTGAGGAGAGCATTTCTCATCTCTTTTTTCAACACTCCTTTGTTAGGGAGATTTGATATTTTTGGTGGGAGGCTTGGAGGCAACCTTTTAGGCACGCCTCTTCCTTGGAGGATTTATAGGTCAGGATGAGGAGCTCTCCAACTAAGACTTCTTTTCTCCATGTTTCTTGGACAATTGGTCCCAAATTGATTGTCTGGCATATCTAGTTGGAGTGCAACCACATAATCTTGGATAAGAAGCTTCAGGTGAGGCAGGTTTGGATGAGATTTTTGGGGGTTCTTTAGGAGACTATTGTAGCCAAGTGTGATCTTTCGGTCCCTATGGTTCCTGATGAAATGGGGATGGTTAGAAGTTTGGGGCTTCTTGTTTGTGGTTGGGGGAGGCCTGGTGTTGGTTTGGGTTGAAGCGATAGAGGGAAGGTCTTGAGGGAGGGTCACTAGAGGCCCCCTCCTCTTGGGTGTTGAAGATTAATATTGATGGGTCTTCTAGAGGTAATCCTGGTTATGCTGGGGTTAGGTTTACATTTGATGGGATATTTCGATAAGTGCACACACAAATTAGCATTCTTTCAATTTACCTCACATAGGTGCACCCTTCATAAGGTAATTCAATCTTCTTTGCCTACTTCACACAAGTGCATGCCTCAAATAAAATAATTTGACCTTAAAATTTCATTCATAGCAATACACACCTCTCAACTTAGTCTTAAACTTTGAAAACTATACCCATTCTTCTAGACTAGGTGTGTAATCAATCCCAAGCTTAGACTGTTACTCTAAAAATAACTTATTTTCTCCATTCTAAAAAATGACATCAAGAGATATGTTCCATATGTTCCATAATCCTATGAATATTCAAAAAACGAGAGCAAAGATGACAACCATACACATGATGAAACAAATGAAACAAGTTTTAAAATATTACTTGCACTTGGAAGATAATTGCTTTAGCTTGAAACTTTGACACAATACGAAAAAATTCATATGGTTACAACAAATTTATTTGTGTTTGTTCTTGAGGTGAAAGTTTAAAGCTATGCCACCTTTGTATAAATGAAATAACCAACACTAATCTAACTTTTTTACTTGAATCATTTGAAGATGACATGATTTAAATTTTGAGATAATGTATAATAATGAAATATAAGTTTATAATGTAGTTTAGATCAAGTATTTTTTCAAATTAAAAAATATTTACATGTATTTTTTGTAAAAATGACATTATAAGTTAATTGATAATAAAATATTTAAAAAAAGGTTAATTGGACCTCCAATTTTTTATAGTAAATTTCTTTTATTTTTTCCTTAATTTTTTTATTAATAAATTGAAACTTTAATCCATGGATTTTTTCATTTCTATAAACATATTTAAATAATAAGTCTTTAAAGTCTCACAAACTAAAAACACAACTATTTCAAAGGGCCTTCAAATTTTATAGATAAACTATTTATTTGAGATAGAAAATAATTATGTCACCTCAACATGAAATCTCTTCCCAACATAAAATATCTCCTCTAGTGCATCATTTTTTTCATTTTAAAAATAAATTTAGTATTTTTTCTTGAGAAAATGATCAACCATATATTTGAGTGTTGACTTGTTTTGGTGAAAATACAAAAGAAAATATAAATAGTGATAAATATATTTTAAAACTACTTTCTAGATCTATGAAAAAGTATTTTTATTTTTTTCAACAAACATTATTTACGTAAGTGGAAGCGATGAGAACATTAAGTTTTTTAAATATATATATTTTTTAAATTGATGCCAAAGTGATGTTATAAGTGTATCTAGTGGACTCTTCTAGTTTGTGGACAAAATCTATTTTAACTAAAATGTATCTACCCATAACATATTGTAGCCAAAAATAACTTTTGATTGAACATGCTAAAATTCTAATGTACTAACTACATTAAAAGGAAGAGATTAGTAATCAAAAGTATATCATCTACTTGATCTAAATAAATATTAAATGGAATATATTAATAATAATTTTTTTAATGTGCTAACTAAATTAAGATTCTAATATATAAACTATCTGAACTTTCACCCCTCAAGGAATTTAGAAGCTATTAGAAGGAAGATTAATAATCAAAAGTCTATCATCTACTTTTCACACTCAAATCACCATGAGGCCATCAAAACTTCATGAATGATAGGCCATAAAGTTAGCAACAATTAAAATATCTATTACTTGGGAATCCCCATTACCATAATAAGCCAAAAATTTCTCACCACTAGGAGAATATTATTAGTAAAGGGAATGAAAAACTAATAATTTATCTAATATTTTGCTTACTCTACCAATTAGAGTTTTTCTTAATAAGCTAAGTCTCGGCTACCTTTCCAATTTAGGAAATGAGTAATATTGGCACCCTCAAGGGTGTTGAAAAATGAGGTGTTTTCTTAGCTTAATACTCTGTAAAACTTTAATATTGTTGATCTAAGTAAGTCTTTCTTTGTTACATATATTCTTTGTGGGTGATTATCTTGATTAATTCATTTTACTGTTGTAGAATGTAGAGAGAAGTTGATAGAAGAACTAGACAGATATTAGAAAGATTACACAAGATGTATCATGGAGAAACCCTTTCGGGAAAAAACTCCACCAAGAATTATTCTATTATTCAATCTCTGAATTACAATAGCTCCAATTCTTGCTTGAGAATGCTTCTTCTATCTTTACCAATCTTCTTCACACCTACAAATAACAATTATCAAAACTCTCTTCAACTTGAATGATATATAGAGACAATATGCAACCTTGTAATCTCCAAATGGTGATAATTACAATGCACAAGCTCAAGCCTTGAAAAGGTATGCCATATTCCTTCAAGTTGAGTTATTGAAGACTAAAGCTTACAACATGTGCTTCATGCATTTGGGTCCCAAACTGAAGCTACAACTTCTCCTTCACTTGGTGATAATTCCAAAGCTCTTCCTCAAAGTTGGCCTTAAGTAATCCTACTTAACTAAGCCTTCATAAATATCTTATCATGCATGAGAGGTAAATCCAATAAAGCACCTTGGGCACCCAAGTTGGCTCCAAGTGATTTCTAGTTAACTGAAACATTTACTCAACACCATTCATGCAAGAATGGTCATCCCTGTTAACTGGAGGTAGTCCCTATTATTTGTCATACAACTCAAGTTATTAGCCATGCATTCCAAGTTAACTGAAGCTAACTACATGCAACTCAAAATAACCAACATGCATGCAACATGCACTTGCATGCTGTGAAGATAATTGAACCATAACTAAATTGAACTGAACTGAATCAACTGATCTGAATCCCGGAATCATGAACTGAACTTCAAACATGCAAACATCAAATCCTAACTCCTAGGATCTTTACATGCATTCAGAAGTGTTATCTGTTACTCTGAATAGTTAACTGAACACAAGGTGAGTGTCACCTTACCATGTGTGTACCCACATGCTCCTATTATTTAGGAATAACTACAAATTGTCAATTTCATGATTTATTTCATCCAAATAATAATCTCATCCTAATCTTAGTGTTGTTGAACACATTCCAATAACTTAGGAGATACATGAAATAATTAATGTTTAGGATTTGTAATTAAATGGCATCCTATTTCCAACAAAAAGGATCATAAATAAGATGGAGTAGATCCTTGGGAGGTTTATGTGGGAAAGGGAAGGAGAGACAAAAAATCCCATCTCATTCAATCACAATGCTTTCATTGCTCTCCTTCTCTAGAGAATGATTACTTCCAAAAATAGATGGTGGCATAAATTTCTCTCCAAAAAATACCAATGTCAGGTGAAAAAGGGGATCTTTGCAATTCATTTGTATAGTTTTAGATGCTTGGTAATGGAGAGAGAATCCATTTTATTGAAAACAAAAATATAGGATAATTCAAACCCTAGCTCTCATAACAACTAAGGGGGTGGTACTTAGTATAATTTTCTCATTCTTCACCAAAATATGGATTTTAGAGACTTTTCTAAAATGAATAAGTGGTAAGAGCTAGGGATTCCAACATACTTCAGATAAGACTAGCAAACTTTCTCACATTATATGGAAGTATTAATCCCTTTATTTCTTGTAGATGAGTATATACTAATTTGGGAAGGCATAAAAATATAGGTGTTTACTATACCATCCAAGGATGTATTAAATGTTAAGAGTTGATTATCCTACCATGGAAAAATAGTGGTCTATATGGAATAAAGGTTCCATCCCTAATGTTAACTTCTTCCTTTGAATCTTGATCCAAAATAAAAATCTAATATATGATAATCTCTAAAGAAAAGGATTTTTAAGACCAAATTGATGCGCTCTTTACTAGCACGAGGAAGATAATCATAATCATATTTTTATTCATTGTGCATATGCAAGAGAAGTGTGGAAGTTGTTACTTGACCTAATGCCAATCACGTTACACATAGTCCCTATTATTTCCAAAATACTTTGAAACTATTTAATCATATTTAGAATATGTATAAATAGGTTGATTAGCCTCTTAAGGTTAAATTTTTCTTCCAAAGCATATTTTATGGGTTATTTATAAATATTGTATTCATTTAATTTTCAAAGAAACCTAACTTCCTCATTGGTTCATGGCAATGAATGTGCAAGATCTTCTAAGGGATGTAACTCAATATGCTCCCAAAGTCTAAAGTAAGATGCATAAACTTATTAATTGTTCATAGTTTCATCAAATAAGGATTCCAAAATTTCTAAAGCTTTATGGTTCACCTTTATTTGTATTAGATAATTTTTTGTTGGGATTGTTTATATGACACACATGTAAATTTATCTTTTTTGTAGGCATCAAGAAGAAGATATAATGCTCCATTATTTCTAAACCATCAACATGTAGTGTTATGTTGCTTGTCAATTAAAGTATGAGATCAGACTCTTTGAAGTTTGAAAGTGACATAGGCCTTGATGCACAACTTATCTACATTATATGTTTTTCAATTAATTTATTCACAATGGGATCTATGGGTTATGCTCATGATGGTCGATATTTATAGGAAAATTAAATTATTATAACATTCATTACAATCCCTCTTTTATACACAACATTGCAAATTCATTTTTTACAATTAGGCCTTGAAAAACATTTCTAATGAAAAAAAAGGAGTACTCTAAATGGATTTGAGAGGATAAATGAATAAGAGAGGATCATTAACACTACAATAATCCTCTTCTTCTTATCCTTATCATTTAATCCTTCTAGCCTGGATCTCAAAAGTTTTGGATTAAAATAGAAAAAAATATAATAGAGATTGATGGTTTTTTTATAATATGAAAGGTAAATGAACAATAAGTGAAGGAAAATGAAGAGAAATCAACCATATTTGATAAGGGTGGTGCACATAGCTAACTTTGTCTCCCCTCAACTAGATGAAGATGCTTATAATGTACAATGTTTCAATGTTAATATTGTAGTGGTAAGTAGGAGGTATTTTCCACAATGTGTCAAATTATGATATTGCTATCAAGATTCAATTATGTAGTTTTACGAGTCAAACTCATTGACCCATGTTTCATGAGTAGTGGTTCACAAGAACCCATCTCTCATGATATTGAATGGTCCACTTAACACTCATTGTACCTAGGTGATGCTCATAAAGGTGAAGCATTAGGCCTTCCCGAGAGGTCACCCATCCCAGTACTACTCTAGCTCAAGCGCGCTTAACCACAAAGTTTTTCCTAAAGGTTAAGCCCACTTAACTTGCAATCTCATTTGCAAAACCTTCAGCAAGTGTTGTGCCTTATGAACCATTCATTATAGAGCCCCTTTAGCTCATCAATTGATAAGTAGGAGGTATTTTCCACAACGTGTCAAATTGTGATATTGCTATCAGGATTCAACCGTGTAGTTTTATAGTACCAATGTTTCCTCATATCTTTTCAATGAATATAAATTATTATATAGTTTCACTAGTTCATTACAGTGTTCAGATTCCTTTATTTTATATTCTTGTGAATTTAATTAAATGATTTATATATTCTTAATATTAAATTAATAAGATTGAAAAATCCAACAACCTAATTTTATTTTTATTGTACATCTCAAAACAAACATTTTAATTTTTTTTTTTTAAAAAACCAATAAAAAATTAAGAAATTTGAATCCGTATTATCATTTAACCATTTTAAATAAAACCACAAAATATAACCACCTTCTTACACTTACACCCTAACCATCCTAACTATTTAAAAATTTCAATACAATTTTAAAAAATAACCATTGTTGTCAAATATCATTATTTAAAAAAACAAAATTAAAAAAAAATTTAATCAAATATTTCTTAAACATATATAAATGGCCCCTCCACGAGTTGAGTCAACATGGTCTTCCAAATATGATAAAAAAATATTACTCATTAAGAATTTGAATGTTTCAACCTACGTATTCTCCACGCTACGTAGAAAAGAAATAAGTCCATACTAACTCAACTATAGCTACCTAATTCAACCAACCGACATAAACTCCACATGACTTCTCTGGTTACAAATTACACGCTTATTTTAACTTTAACGTTACCATCAAATAATAAAACAATACCTTGCTTACACCCATTCTTCTTATTTTATTTTCATTGATTTTAGTGTTATAGCATGCTTTCAAATTTGGTATATATTATGTTTACAGTAAAATACATGACATGACAGTAAGTTTTTTATCTTATAATAAATATTTTTTGTTGCTATATAGTAATGATGTTTAAATAAGTTTTTGGACTTTACAATAAATATTTTTTTGTCATCACATAAGAGTGATGTAACACAAAAGTTTCTTTTAAATATTATCTTATTAAACAGTTATTTGTCAAAAGATTTTGTTGAATGTGAATAAAATATAACATTGTTGTTGATTATTTAACAAAAAAACAAAGATAAAATGACAAACAAAAGCTACTAAAGTCAGATACATATACTCTGTCTATGTTTCCCTTGACATACGAAAAATTCACCTCATGACAATTCACGGCGTGAAAAATTACTTGCATGATTTTTTGGCGGTTAATTTTCCCTAGCGGGGAATTTTTGTGGCGGTGAATTTTCCCGCGGTGAATTGTTGACGATCGGTGAATTGCTAGTGGTGAATTTTCCTAAAACAGTCTCCCTTGCCCCAGATCTTCTTTACTGAACCTTGGATCTTCCTGAAGAACTATCCCTGGATCTTCTCGGAGAACTATGATTCCCCCCTACCCAGCCCTCTATTTCCTCCCACCCTCAGTGCCCGACCCCACTATCCAAGGTGAATATGGTCGGTGGGGTCCGCCTTGGGTGGTGGGGTCGATGCGAGTTGCCATTTCCACTACTCTGATGCGCCATACCACTTTTGTAATCCCAGATCGCTATCCCATGTTCCTGGAGAACTATCCTCGGATCTTCCCGGAGAACTATGATTCCCGCCCATGCGGCCCTCTATTTCCTCCCATCCGCAGTGCCTGACCCCACTATCCAAGGTGAATATGGTCGGCGGGGTTCGCCTTAGGTGGTGGGGTCACTGTGAGTTGCCATTTCTGCTACTCCGCTGTGCCATACCACTTTTGTAATCCCACATCTCTATCCCATGTTCCCATCTTCAATAGGTGCAGTTGTAATTCTTTCGACTTTGTTGAATACAAAAAAAAAAAAGATACATATATCAGAACAAAGAATTGCTACAAATACGCTGTCTTAATCATGTAAACATAGTTTAACTGTGAAAAGGAAAAACTTTTCTTAAAAAATATTCGGCCTATGAACCATTCAACTAATAAACAAAATAAAGTTATCTGTTCGATAGTAAACATACAACAAATAATCTGTGCTGAACAGTGAAAGAAGTGTTGTTGACAAGAACAGGATTGAACATGAAAACAAAAGTTAATTTTGGGCACTCACTTTTGAGAGTACTCGAGAATATTTGTGAAAAGTGGGGCAGCCCTATCTGATTCCACTGAGCACTTCAATGGATACTCTGGTAGCATTATACCAGTAAAGACATGGAATTGGATTGGAACAATAATTGCTTATCATAAAGAGGTCAAAATTCTCCAGGAAAGTTTTGTCTTGTGCAAGGACTGCTGTCATCCTCAAACAACCACCGTTGGATCTGCACAGTTGTTTAAGAAAACAACATTGGCCAATTTATGGCGTACGCCACCTTTATCATTAGAATGAGTCAAATGCTAGGTGAGTGGTCTGTGTGAAATGATGCAGCTGCATATTTGATTGTTAGTTTGATGAACGGAGTATCTTCAAAAGTAAATAAATCATTTTTGGGAATATGATTTTGGTTTGAAGTGAAATGATTATATACTAAATTTATTAGTTGAAACATATAGTTGTAATTTTTAAAAAAGATAGGTGATTAGAATCATGATTCAAAGTTAGATTGGTAAAGTTAGGAAATAATAGGAATACATGGTGTTCAAAAGTTAAAAAAAAACAATGAAAATAATTTCTTTATGTAGAGCACTTGCTTCAAAAGATGA
>VDFB02269874.1:0-189694 GCA_007258455.2 Sequoia sempervirens | reverse complement strand
TAATTTTGGGCACTCACTTTTGAGAGTACTTGAGAATATTTGTGAAAAGTGGGGCAGCCCTATCTGATTCCACTGAGCACTTCAATGGATACTCTGGTGCCATTATACCAGTAAAGACATGGAATTGGATTGGAACAATAATTGCTCATCATAAAGAGGTCAAAATTCTCCAGGAAAGTTTTGTCTTGTGCAAGGACTGCTGTCATCCTCAAACAACCACCGTTGGATCTGCACAGTTGTTTAAGAAAACAACATTGGCCAATTTATGGCGTACGCCACCTTTATCATTAGAATGAGTCAAATGCTAGGTGAGTGGTCTGTGTGAAATGATGCAGCTGCATATTTGATTGTTAGTTTGATGAACGGAGTATCTTCAAAAGTAAATAAATCATTTTTGGGAATATGATTTTGGTTTGAAGTGAAATGATTATATACTAAATTTATTAGTTGAAACATATAGTTGTAATTTTTAAAAAAGATAGGTGATTAGAATCATGATTCAAAGTTAGATTGGTAAAGTTAGGAAATAATAGGAATACATGGTGTTCAAAAGTTAAAAAAAAACAATGAAAATAATTTCTTTATGTAGAGCACTTGCTTCAAAAGATGATTGGATCTAAGCAAATGTTTATGATAGAGAAATTCTCAAGGTATAGCCAAGTAGTAGTCAAGGAGTTAGAACAACTCGAGAAAACATTTACAACTCCTTGGAGCATGTATGTCTCTACATGAGAATGTCATTTGAGTTCAAGAATGTAGGGAACTTTCCAATGAGCCATGGTCATTGCATTCTCAAGCATCATAGAAGAAATAATCATTGTATTTCAAGATAATCTAACAACATACTCTAAAGATAGTAAAGATCGCTGCAAACACTTGGACCATATTTTTAAAAGATGCCTTGAATACAAGATTTCCTTGAGAGTGTAAATTTTTGGGACATGTCGTGTCCAAGGATGGAATAAGGATATATCTCGAAATGCTAAAATTTATTTACCTTATAACCAGGTCCAAGATAACAAAAGGAATGTAGTCCTTTTTAGGTAGATCAAATTCTTGACATTGAGGTTTGTGCTAAACTTTGTTGAGAAGACTAAGACAAATTACATGATGCTAAAAAGGGAATACCAATCACTTAGGATGATGAACCATTTGAAGCATTCATGAAGATTAAAGAAGCCATTAAAGAAACGATAATTTTGGTGAGCACATATTTTTAAAACCCTTTTAGCACTTTTCATTTGCTTCATTCCATATGGTTGTTGCAATGCTTCTCCAAAAGAACGAAGATGGATATGAGCAACCTATTTCTTTCTTTAGTAATTTTTTGCAAGGAGTAGATTTGAAGTACTTAATAATGGAAAACAATTCTTATGCCCTTTCTTTCTAGGACATATTTGATAGGAGCAAAGATCATTGCATATGTGGTACACAAAATAGTCAAAGACATATTTACTCAACAATCTGCCTGAGGAAAAAGATAAAAATATATCAATAAGATCTAACACTATAATATTGAGGTGCACACAACTAAACTAGTTAGAGGTCAAGGCTTGGCAAAACTTTTGGCAAATGCAAACCTAGAGGCAATTAAGGTTATTGAAATTAACTTAGGCTATGTACATTCTTCTTGTTTATTAGAGGATGATCCTTGGTATATGATATTATCTTCTAATTGCAAAGTATGAAGTGTCTTACTGAAATGGATGGTCTCAAAAATATGTTTTAGTGCATGATAACCTAATGTGGAGAGATCCAAACAAACGACTACACAAATGTTTTAATCAAATACAATCCAACAAGGTAATAGATGAATGCCACCAAGGCATATGTGGAGGAAATTTTAATGCCAAGACCAATGCATATAAGATCCTTAAAGAAGGATTTTGATGGCCTACTTTGTTCAAATATGTGGTTAGAATAACGAGGATATGTAATTCTTAGCAAAGGTTTTTAGATAATTTAAAATTTGTAGGCGCTTTTCCTCTTATGCATGTGACTATGGATGCTCCATTCAAACATTGGGGAATTGATTTCATAGGAGAGATATAAGAAAAATATAAAAATGGATATAGATGTATTATTGTAGCCATTGGTTACTTCACCAAATGGTTTGAGGCCATTCCAACCTGTAATGCTACATCAAAGGTGGTAATGGATTTCCTGTTGAATAAGATCATAACCATGTTTAGTGCACCCAAAAGAATTATTGTTGATAATTTTATGTGTTTAAAATCACATGATGTGTCTAACTTATGCATTTAATATGATATTTTTATAATTTATTCATGTTCTTATCATCCCCAAAATAATGGATAGGTCGAGTCCAATAGAAAGACCCTCATGAAGGGAATCAAGATAACATTAGCCATTCAAACAAGAATAGATGGGTCAAAAAAATAAAGTATTCATTATGGGATAATAAAGTGAACTATAGGGTTTTTATCGGAAAGAGTCCATCTGAGCTTGTTTATAGAATGAATTTTAAAATGCCAATCAATTTGAGATGACCTGTGCATCAACTATCACAAGATTTTGATGATATACAAAGTGCTCCAATTTCTCGTAAGGTTATTGAATTGATAGAGTTAGATGAGAGTATAAGGGTTGCACATATGTAAAAATATGTTGTAAAATAAGCAAGTGACAAAATATCTATCTAATAGGAAGACACTTCAAAGAGATTTACAAGTTGGAGATTTGGTCTTCATATGGAATGCCAAATTTGAGGACAAAGGAAAACATAAAAAAGGTGATTCTTTATGGCTTGAGCCATGTGAAATTGCAAAGGATTATGGTCACAATGTGTATTGTCTCAAATATTTGACAAGATATTTATAGAGCTAGCCAATCATGGTCAACATTTGAATAATTATTTTATATGAATACCCCATTTATAAAATTTGCATGTGTCTAGTCTTGTAAATACCTAGTAGTGTGTTTTTATCAAATCATGAACCTTATTTGATCATGATGAAGTGTAAAGTCTCAATCCATTTTTTGTGCCTTTTTTGGTTTACTCCCAAAGATAACTAGATTCTTGATGTGTTTGTAAGAGACACACGTCCCCAACCAAAGGATGTTGGGACTTAATCTTGTAGTGAGAAATTTTACATTGAGTCTTATGTTTCTATGGACTCAAGCCTTGTTTCTACTCTTAGAATATAATTAATTTGGGAAGTATTTTTGTGTTTTTTTACCTAAGTTTAATTTCCCATGTACTTGTGATGTGTTTAGAATTACAAGAAATTCAAAAAAGTTCTAAGTATAGGGCATTTTTTGGTAAAATATCTAAATGTAGGTAATTTTAGACTTTTAAACTATAGAGGGTTCCCTTATTGTCATGTCATTATATTGACCCTTGAAATCCTAGTCCTTTTTCCTTCAATATTCTCTAAGTATAAGTTTCAACCTATTGGACTTCCCCTTCCCATCATACCTTTATCCCCAAGTTTGACTTTTCATTTATTCCTATTGGAATGTCAAACTTCTCCATCCCATCATCCCTTTCACCCTTCCCTCACTCATTTCCTTTTTCTTTTATTAGAGTTTTAGACTTGTCTGTCCCAACATGTCATTTAGCTAGACTCTGATACCTCAATTGCCCAAAATTTAATAAAATGTGGGAGTTTTAGACTTATTCTTTCTTAGGTGCCTTATTGCAAGTATACCCAACTCCTAAACCTCAACTTCCCAAAATTTTTCACTAATAATTTAAATTCAGAGTTGAAATTGTAACCTTACCTTTACCTAGGTACTTATTTCTTGGCATTCCTAAACCCTAAACTTCGTTGATAACTTCATGCATCTCATTAGATTCAAAATTTTTCCCATCTCTTTAACCAAATACTTCTTCTTGAGAATATCTAAACCTAGACATCCGATAACTTCCTACATACATCAAATTAGAGCCAAATTTTTAGCCTCCCCCTTATCTTGGTACTTATTATGATGTATGCACAATCTCAAAATTTTAACACTCTAAAACTCTATTAGCTTTTAGAGATTACTAGTTTAGACTTCATTTCATTTGTACACCTTAAGGGATGATTTCCTTGGTACTCCCGACCCTTGATCCCAAAGCTCTAAAGCTCTCACACTTTTTATTCTTTACTCCAATATACCTCCCTACTTGACCAAGAATACCATAAATGGTCCAATTTGACCCTACAACCATTGGATTAGATTTGGTAGTGCTCAAAAATCAAGTTGTTTATTCCTAAAAACACATATTCAAAAGGAAATCAATATTAACGTGCACATTCCCTAATTAAATACAATAGTTGAAGTTTCAAAGCTTGATACTTCTATGTCATCTCTAGGATACTATTTGAGTAGATTTTTTAGACACTCCCTCACCCTGTACAGTTAGATTTGGATGTTGTTAATGCTTAAAGCATGATGAAAAAAAAGGTGACTATTCATGCTTCTAGGTTCATTTGTGGATATTTAAGGGGTGATTTTATACATAGACATTAAAGATAGTGACATTGTGAGCATGGGTGACCTCTACAATACAAAATGACCATATTTCTTCTTTCAAGTTCACATACTTAGTCTTGAGATCTATAAATCTTGGTTCATTCCTCATTTGAATCATTGGCCACTTTAAGTTTTCACATAATGAAAGTGTAGAGTATTCTAGGGTTTCAAATTTGTCTATGCATTCACCATTTGAGCTATTAATTAAGTTGCAAAGAGGTAGATGCTAAAGCAAATGTTTGTAATCATGTGTCTCTTAGGCCAATCGTTGGTATTTTAGAAGGTTTTCTAGGAAGAAAGGTGTGATAGGCACTCATTAACCACATTTACTAGTATGACTATAATAAGGATTTGATGTGTCATAATAGATAATATATTAAAAACTTATATTTATAATAGTTTATTTCTTTTTAGATATGAATTCTAGTGAGTTTGGAGAAGGATTATAAGTATTTGTGATTGTTGCAAATCATAACTTTGTTGTTATTTACTATTTGTTGTTTTTGATGGTTGAATATAACTCTATGACTTAATAAGACCTGGTCTTGAAGACTTTGACCCTCCACATAAATTGAAAAATTAAAAAAATAATTTAACAAGTAAATATTGGTAGGAATTAGGTTATATACATGTTTGAACATAGTTCAATGATGTAAACCATTGACAATCTCAAGAAAACTAGACTATTAAAATTCTAGCGAATTATGTTTAGTGTGTTTATACTTTTCCAATGTCTATGAAATGTTAATTGAAAGCATTTTAAGGAAATATAATATTTATTTTGCTTATAGATACACGTGCAAAGTATTTTATCAAGTTATAAGAGGTCTTTTGTAACTACGCAACCTTGACCTAGTAGTAAATATAAGGGTCAAGTGTACATTTGGATATAGTTGTTGATTAATTTTATTTATGTTATATTATTGTTGATATAAAAAAACCTTAGAAGGATACCTCTAGGAACACCCTCTTGTGTTTAAGTTGAGCCTTTTGGAACTCAATTTATGTAATTTTGTATTTTTCTTGAGTCACATTTCCCTTATGCAATTAGGCCTCATCTTACTTACCCTCAATTTATAATCAATATGAGAAATATTTGTAAGGGTCTTTATTTTTGTATTTTTTGTAATTTGTTTTCCTCACCATACACTTTTGGTGTTAAGTGTTGTAATAAAATTCAAAAAATCACAAGTATTAGGTCTATTGGGTCATTTCTTTAAATTTTTAAAAGTTGTCAGAGTTTTAGACTTTTAGGGTTGTCCATCCTGGAATGTCATCCCATCCATACTTGCCTTCCCCTTTGTCCTTATCAATTTTTCAAACTTCATCCCCCTAGCATACCTTTCCACTCAGTCCTAACAAGACCTAGCATACCTAACAATATCTAGAACTAGTAAGTATTTAATGATGAGCAACATATATATAGATTTTGAAATTTCATGGAAGAATTTGATAGCCAAAAAATTGACTAGGAACCTATGGTTGAGGTTGATGTTAGAAAAAGAAATGCATGTTGAATTGGAATGCATGTTTGACAATGCAAACCACTATAAGAACATAGGTCGACTAAGAGATGAAAATAATGTAGGTGTGAACCTAGGCATAAAAGATAAACCCAAAATGGTCTATATTGGAAATAAAATAAATCCACTTGAGAAAAGAATAACAATGGTATTACTAAAGATATTTAAAAAATGTTTTTCTCGGTCTCCTATTCCAACATATAGTTCCTCTATAGTTGTATGCCAAACCTTTTTTCCAAAAGTATAGACCTACGAATCCCAACCTTACCCCCAAGATACAAAAGGAACTAATGAAACTAAAATAAGTGGGTATTATCAAACTAATTAGGAATCTAGAATGGGTGTTAAACCTCATCCTAGTTAGAAAGTAGAACGAGAGACAATAATTTGTGTTGATTTCAAAAATTTAAATGTTAAGTATCTCAAGGATAACTATCCTCTCCCTAGTATGAATTATTTGTTGTAAGAGGTGACTAGTTATAAGTTAATGTATATGATAGATAGAATCTTGAGGTATCAACAAGTTATGTTCAAAGAGTCTAAATAACACAAGACTATATTTACAACTCCTTGGGGCATGTACATCTATGTGATAATGTTGTTTGGGCTCAAGAATATAGGGTCAACCTTCTATTGAGCCATGAAAATCACATTTTCTAGCTTGATAAATGAAATGATGGTTGTATTCAAAGAGGAATTGATAACCTATTCCAAGGATAAAGAGAGAACTGCAAATAGTTGGAGCAAATATTCCAAATATGTGTAGAATACATGATTTACTTAAATAATATAAAATGTGTATTTGGCATGGAAGAGGAATAATTGCTAGGATATATTGTGTCCAAGGATAGAATAAAATTAATCAACCTTATTTCCAAGCCCAAAACTATTAAGGGCATGTAGTCCTTCTTTGGGAAAATCAATATCTTAAAGTTGGTTTTTGCCAAACTTCACTAAGAAGACTAAGATAATTCCCAACATGACATAAAAGAGAAATACAAACACTTGTACTAATGAAACAATTGAATCATTTATGCGAATCAAGAAAGCCAACAAAGAAACACCAATTTTAGTAAGCCCAAACTATTCCAAAACATTTCAATTACTCTCATTTGCTTCATCCAATATTGTTGTTGTTGTTGTGATGCTCCAAAATAATAAAGAGAGATATGAGCAACCCATCGCTTTTTTTAGTAAGTCATTGCAAGGGGTAGAGCTTAATTACTTAACGATGGAGAAACACTCCTATGCCGTAGTGAAAGTTGTCAAAAACTATAGGCCATACTTGGTTGATGCAAACATAGTTGCATACGTGCCACACACAACAATTAAGGATATGCTCACTCAACAAGAAGTCTCAAGGAAAACATGCAAATAGATCAATAAGATCTAATAATATGACATTGAGATACAAATAATCGAGCTAGTAAAAGGCCAAGGTTGGGCCAATTTGATGTCAAGTGCCAACTTGGAGACAATAGAGGTAAATGAAAGTGGTGATGATCACACATCTATCTACTTCCCATTAGAGAATGATCCTTGGTATAAATATGTCTTTTATTTGTTGAACATGAAATGCCCTACTAGAATGAATGAATTCCAACAAAGATCCCTGAAATTGTAGTCCCAAAAATATGCATTGATCCATGATATCTTGATTTGGAGAGATCCAAATTGACTACTACTCAAGTGCTTAAACCAAGAGTAGGCCAAAAATTTAATTGATGAGTGCCATCAAGGCATGTTTGGAGGATATTTAAACACCAAGACCACTACACCTAAGATCCTTAGGGAAATATATTTATTGGCTCATCCTATTCAAAGATTAAGTTGAATTAATGTCTAAGGTTTGTTGGTAAATAAAAATTTGTAGGTGCTCTTCCTCTTTTAATTTTGACTATAGATGCTCAATTCCAAAATTGGAGAATTTATTTCATAGGGGATATATAATTAAAAAAGTAGTGGATACAAATAGATTCTTGTGGTAATTGATTACTTCACCAAATGGTTTGAGGTAGTCTTTACCTGCAATGTTATATCAAAGGTGGTAATTGGTTTTCTACTGAACAAAAAATTAGATTTGGTGCATTCGCAAGAATCACTACTAATAATACCACATGCTTTAGATCACATGATGTTTCAAACTTATGCACTGAGTACATAATTATACTAAATTTCTCATTTCCATACCATCCCAAAAGTAATGGATAGATCAAATCAAATAATAAAAGTCTCATGAAAATAATCAAAAGAATATTGGCCTTGAACAAGAAAATATGAAATGATGAATTCAAGTATGCATTATGGGTTGATAGAACAAACAATAAGGTTTTTATTACAAAAAATATATTTGATATTTTCCATGGAATGGATGCTAAGATACCAATTATTTTGAGATAACTTGTGTATCAGTTGTTGTAGGATATTGTTGATGTAGAAAATGCTATAATTTATCACAAGGTAATGGAGTTAGTTAAATTGGATGAGAGAAAAATAGCTACACATGAAAGTACCATGTAAAATAACAAGTGACAAAATATTGATTTGACAAGAGTACACTCAAAATAAACTTCCAAGTTGGAGTTTTGGTTCTCACATGGAATCAAGGTATTAGAAGAAAGGAAAACATGACCATTTTGATCCTTTATAGATTGGCCCATATGAATTTGTAGAGGTGTATGACAACAATATGTATCATCTAAAATAATTTATAGGAATTTTTTTGGATCTAACCATCCATGGTTAGTATTTGAAGTGTTATTTCATGTGAATAATGCTAAATTTACTTTTTACATACTCTTTTCTATCTTTCATCTATATTTTTTTGTAAATATCTTGTTATGTGTTTGTTCAATGATGAATCTTGTTTATCATGTTAAAGTCTAAATTCTTGGTCCATTTTTGTGTATTTTTATATTATACTACCCAAAGATAGTTGGATCTCACTATTTCTACAAGAGACACATATTCCCAACCAAAGCATATTGGGACTCAATTTTGCAGTGCCATATTTTTCTCGAGTCCCAATTTCCTTATGCACTTAGACCTCATATTACCCTTAGTTTATAAATGATCTAATAAATATTTGTATGGGTCTTCATTTGTGTATTTTTCCTAACTATTGTACTTTGTGTGGCCTTTTGGTGTTAAGTGCGTAAAGAAAATCCAAAAAACCCAAAGTGTCAAGTCAACTAGGTCATTTCCTTAAATTTTTGAAAGATGTCAAATTTTTAGAATTTCAAGGTTGTTCGTCCTAGTATGCCATCCCATCCATCTTTTATTTCCCCCTTTTCCTTATCGAGTTGTTGATATTCATCCCCCTAGCATACCATTCCAACCAATCTTGACTTCTTGGTCCTTTTCCTACAAAATTTTATTGTCTTTTAGATCGAAGAGTTATACCATCCCTTATCCAATTACCTCACATGGACCTCTTATGACTCCCAACTCAATGTTTTTCACCAAGTGCTCTATTAGAGTATTAATTATAGGTTTCCTTATAACTAGGTATTTGTTTCTTGTCATCTCTGACCCCTTGAATCTTAAACCTTCTTCTAAGTACTCCTTTAGAGTCAAACTTTCAACTTTCACTTTCTCTTGGTACTTGTCATAAATTATGTCCAAATATCAATCCCTTATATTTTGACATGTTCTCACCTTTTAAAATTCAATTTCTTGGACTTTCCCCATTCACATATTTCAATGGTATGAATTCCTCCTCACCCTTGATCCCCATTTCCTTGACTAAACACATGAAGTATGAATTATCCCTCATCTCTGAAGTTTGAAACTCTTGCCATTTTTCAATGCTCAAACTCATCTACCTACCTACATATCCAAAAATCCATTTATGGCCAAATTTGATGTAGTGACCACCTAAAAATATTTTTTCTAGCCCATAAATTATTACTCATCATTTGGGTGTGGATTTTCAAGAAATTTTTAGGGGTAAAGTTCAAAATAACATAGGGCATCATTAATGAGCCAATATGGTCTTGCAACTACTAGATTAGACCTGAATGTGCCATAAGTCATTATTTTGTAGGAGGGCATGGATTCAAAGAAAGAAACAATATAAACATGGTCATGCCCTAATTCATTATAACAATTTAGTTACAAAGTTTGATACATTTGCATCATCTCTAGGCTACTATTTCAACATATTTCATGGGAACTCTTTTTCTCTAAGAACTTAGATCTACTTGTTAATGCATAGAATTATGGAGACTATAATGAAAATGATTTTCTCACTGTCTAAACGCCTCTATGGATCTCAAAGTGATGTTTTCCATATGAACAAAGTGATATTGAAATTGTGGGATATCTCTATAATATCATGTGGTAGTATTATTCTCCCATTGCTCATGTTCCCAAGATTTATATATAAATAAAATTTCTTTCTTTGTTATTAGGATTGGTTAGTTTAGGTTTTCATAGAATGAGAGTGCAAAGTATTGTACAGTTCCAATTGTGTTAGTTTATTTTCCATTAGGGATAAGTGTAGAGTTTCCCCTAATTTCTAATTAACTAATGTAGAAGATCATACACACAACTTAATGAACCTATAGATCCCCAAATTCATTAGTTCATTGTTCAAAATGGGGCTTCATTAAATTTTCAACCAAGGAATCCTGAACTTGAGATGATGTTGGCACTATATATGTAGTTGAGAATCCTAGACTTCCTTAATCTACTAAGTACATGTGATTGAACAAAATTAAACTCATCTAAAAGCTTCCTAATTGAAAATAACTCCTAATCAAAAAATAGGGTAAGCAAATGCTAGTTACTGTAATTGCTATGGGTATTTATCATTCATGGACTGTAACTAGTGAATCTCTATGTTGCAATGTTACCTAATTCAACTAATCACTTAATAACATTAAAAATAATGTAAATTCACTACAACAAATCCCTGTGATTAGCTCCCTTTTTTGCTTCCACCCATTGTTTTAATGTATTTTTCTCCAAGTTTTTGAAAAAGTCGATGCTATTTATTGAGATGGCACTATTTTTGGCATTTTTTGTGTTGATCAAAACAAGTAGGGGCTAAATTAGGCACAAATTAGTGCCTAATTTAGCACTTAATTTAGAGCCTACTTTAGCACCTAATTGAGCACCTAATTGTTCTGATCTAGCAGGGATTAAGGGTTAACGAATTAGGGGTTAGGATTTATGGGATTAAGGGTCAAAAGATAAGGCATTTGGGGCTTAGGGGTTAGGTAGTTTAATGGTTAATGGCTTAGGGATTATGGTTGATATTATGTATGTTGGACTTAGGGAACACTGAGAGGGGGGTGAATCAGTGTTCAACAAATTTAAACTTTAAATCTAGATATTAAACCATCCACAACATTTAGACAAAAGTAAAGATGCAAGCACATGAAAGAAACACTCAGAACACCATAACACCAAGATTTTTATGAGGAAACCTTGTTAGGGGAAAAACCACAGTGGAGATTAATCCACAATTTATTCTCTGTTAAAAGTATGAATAAAAGGGAATGCACATGCATTCAGGAACACTGCCTAGAGCTCACTGCTCAAGAAGCACACTGCTTACAGGAAGACTCACTGCCTTACAAAATGTTTGAGTTTACAACAAAAGGTTGAACTAAGAGGATAGCATCTCCAAATGCCTGGATTCAATTCTAGTGAAGCTCAGAAGATGATCTTCAACCCTTCTGACTGATTTTGTATTTTTGCTCTGCTCTGCTCTATTTTTTTGCCCTTTTGAAACTGTGCATAGATCACTCAATCACCCTTCTAATACTCGCACACACATCTGCTATGCTCTTCACACACATTCACACAATTTCACACACCTTCTCCTTACTCAAAATGAATTATCAATCTCATATATATATCCCTAACAAATATTTAATCGTTTCAAGTCGACTTTAACAAAACATGAAATATCCTTCAACAGTCAGCTCAAATCACAAATTACATTTAATGCGCACCCATCAAAGTCAGCTAAGAAATAGCTAAGACCCAAAACAAAATAACCAACACAATAAATAATTAAGCAATTACTCCTTATACATCCATGACATACGACATTCACTAGGTTGGCCACAATGAGCAAATAAATAGAAAAACATCATGCCGAAGCATCCAACCGGATCTCCTAACTCATACACTGATCAATGCAACATCACAAAACTTAACAACAAGATAGTATAGATGCTTAACAAACTCTCTCAAAGATCCACAACACAAAATGATGATCTGATGAGGCGTACATATCGATATGTTAACCAGATACCCTGTTCTTCATACTTTCTGCCGGTAAAACTCTGATCTTTACTTATCTTGCCGGTATGGATAAATCTTGATTTTCAGACCGAAAGGATGACTTAGGTTTCCATCAATGACAACATTGGAAGCCACATGCCATCAAACAAGCCATATGCCAACAATCTCCTAAAGCCATATGCCAATAATGTAATCTCTATATAAACTTTGATAAAATATAATAAAGGTATGAGTGGAAGGGTGTACCAAAACTTTGTTGGTATAACTTTTGAGCTTGTGAATGAAATAGAACATCTTATTATCAGATATTCTCCATGACTGTGTTATCATTCTATATTTTTCTTATGTTTTCCATACTTATTTCTTCTTATATTTGAATGAATATTAGTTATTGAACCTCAATACTATGCTTATGTGAATGAATATGTTGATACAGTAAAACATTTACTATGGATTTTTTTAGTTGCATGTTCAAAATTATGTTCAACATAAAAATGGAAACTATTTAAAAATAATAAAGTTAAAAAATTTGCTCATTTAAATAATTGTGAGTTATGTGGATTAATATTTTATTAACTTTTGTGTCTTCACAAACATATGTTGATACAAAATGAATGGAAGAAGCATCCAAGTAATCCTAATTTTTTCTGCCAACAATTCATACCAAAGATTGAACAATTTAAGGATATTACAATAGGTAATTTGTATTGACACAAATAATATTACTGAAGCATTTCAAAGTTTAGGTCATAAGAATCATCCTTTTTTAAACATGGATTGCAAATAATTCTGAAAATTTAGAAGTCTTGGTCATTAACATTATTGTCTATTACAATGTCATCTAGTGTATCATTGTCAATGTTCATATGTTCTTTCAAGTATTTAATATTATCATCCGCATCTTGACCTACATCATCTTCATCATCATTGAAATTTGACTGTAGACCATCTATATTGTTACCAGATGTATTTGGATCATCATTTTCTATACCATCCATATTGTTGTCTTCCATAACATCATCTAACTTTGGATTGTTGTCTTCTTGTGCCTAAACATAACCATCTTCAACATCATCATGGATTTCAATTTCTTTGATGTTCTCTAATCCCTCTCTCTCATTTTATTGGCCATCATTGTTTTGCTCAATATCCACTAATGCATCGTCAAATACATGCCTTAATCTTGGATCATAATGTATGAAAAATATCCATTTCAGGTCCAAAATATCTTCATAGAAAAATACCTGCACATGAATGACATACATACCTTAGAAGTATGTTATAACAATTTTATTGATTAATAAACACATGTATATATTCGCAATAAACTATGAATTAATAGATTAAAGATCACTACTGCTTATTGTTTGAGTTAAAGAAATACTTGCTCACAATGAATTGGTAGACCATAAGGCTCCTTATCCTCTAGTAGGAACCATGGGGAATCTATAGAAAATAATCCACTATGGGTATCATGTCTTCGTGTCCTCTCAAATGCTTCATACCATCTACACTTAAAAATACAACATTTAAAAGAGCGGTAATCCAACTCAATAATTTCTTGCATTTTCCCAACATATTGTAGATTCCCTTCAATTATATTCTTATCTTTTGAGCTTGATCGACTGGATTTCTTGAATTCAACCATGATGCCACAATCAAAGGATCGTCTCTTTACATCTGCACTTTCTACACGATAATGTCGACCATATGCCCACATTGCTGGATATTTCCTCACCTATGAAAAACCATTTATTTCAGTGAAAACAAATATAATGATGAATATTAAAATAGTTAATAGTGTCAAAACTATAAGGAAACAAAATTTTGTAAAATTCCAATTGTACCTTTCTTTCACATCCTCTAGACATGTTGATTTCATCTTTTGTTATGTTTGAATCTATACCTGCATCTTCTATTTGATTTTGAATTTGTTCAGTAACCCATTCTAGTGTGAAATCTTTGCCCCATTCCCTAAGCAAATCAGTGGGAAGTGGAGTATTCCTCGGGTTCAATTTCTTAAGTTGTCTCCTTGCTTCTAACACTTCTCTCTTTTTATCATACAGATCAATCCATTTGTTCATAACGTCCATGTGGTACAAAATGAACTTGTTGAGTATAGCACTTTCGTCTACACCTATTACATGTCAACATGTTTATTTCAAACTCCAAATGTCATGCTGTTAATTTGAAAAATAAATTACAGAGTAAATTAATGATTGCAAGAAAAACAACCACACTGATCATGAATTTACTTACTAATTTCTACTTGAACACCATTAGATTGTGTTTTTTCTCCATCAATAATATCTTATGCTTGTTCTTCATCCTAGAAGCGTGGCCCATCTTCAAAATCCTTACAAAGGAATTCACATAGGAAGAAAAATGCTTCATTCAATACACACCCTTTAGCCATGCAACCCTCTCGATGTGCCTTTTTTCGGACATATCTTTTTAGAGTTTTCATATACCTCTCAAAGAAAAACATCCACCTCGTTGATACGACAACCGCCAATTCAATGTCATCAACTAGGTGTATAAGTAAATGGACTTGCAGATCCATGAGACTTGTAGGGATCTCCTTCTAAAATACACATACAATTTCTGCAATTTCCTTCTTCCATTTTGTCACTTCACATTCATGGATCTCCTTGGAGGTCACCCACCTAATATAAGAATATTAAATTAGTATGAACCTTTAGTAAAAAAATTAAAATGAAATATAATATCTCTATGTCTTTCACACAGGAACATTTCATATAACCACATACCTTGTAAATGTTGACAAACGACTTATGGAATAACAGCAACATACATGAAAAAGATTTCTATTATATCATATGCAAGTTACATTCAACAAGCATTCAGATTCTGATCATCCAGATCGCACTAGGTACAGGAGAAAGCATAAGTCTGAAATGCAAACTAAGGACTTTTACTAAACAATAGTCTCCAATCCTAGACAACTGATGTCGAGAATGAGGCATCCTCAACAATTTAAAGGAGAGGCTGAGCTTCTAACCTCATGGCATATTACAATTAATTTGGAATCCGTCCATACATTTTTGACACATGTCCCACTAACCTACCACACCATGGAGTAGACAGCTATTAAGCATTCTGCCATTAACACTGACATAGTGGAGGGAAAAGAAAGTCACTTTTAGGGCACCCGTGAGTGAGAAGGGCCCACTTAATACCCGTAAGTGGCTATAGGGATCTTGCTTTTTAAGACAAGGTTGCATCCTGTTGTCACATCTTAACGTGGGTGACATCACGGCACTGACAAGCCCATGTGCTAGCCATCAGAATGGTATCAGATCTAATAATTGACCTGGTAATTCATGGTATGCTCGGACCCAATCTTCAGTTCTGGGGTTAAAAGCATAATCAATTTGAACCACATAATCTTGAGAATAGGCCTGGTCTAATTATACTCTTTTGGCAAGGAGTGCTGGTTTGAGATTGATTTCCATATCTTCAATTTTTACTTCTGGTCTCCATCTGGCTTCAAAAGGATATAATTCAATACTAGGGAAACGATATCATGTTCTTGGATAATGCACCAAGTATTGAATCATACAATCATATATTGTACTTCTCAATTGTGGGTATAATAGATTCAGGAATTCCTCCATATCAGGATTGAATCTGGTGCCAACAATATCAGCATATTCTTCAAAAGTATCCTGATCAAAACTTATACGGGTGATGAAACCAAATTTTAGTCCTTTTAATAAATTCATCTTACTTTGTTTTGACCAGTTCATGCCAAACAACCCTTTGATACGGATATGGATAGAATTGTTTCCACACCAATACTTGATTGGAGCTCTTGCTAAACCAAAAGATTCTTTGAATTCTTCTTCTTCATCTGAATCTATTAATCCTTGGTCATGATGATAGTGAATTAAATTTTGCATATTTCGAAGCCATTTATTCAAGAAATATGATTCTAGCAAAATAATAATTATTTCTTTGGGAAGAGTAGGAAGAGTGATTAAGTTTCCATTACCATAATTTACCATATACATGGAAACACCATCTGGTCTATACCAATCTGGAGAATTGAACTCAAGATCAATATATATGGAACCTGCAAGTTCTCTGGTCAGGGTGTCAGCTAGTGGATTATTCTCTCCTTTTATCCATTCAATGTCAAAATCATAGCTGAGGAACTCAAAATACCATCTAGCAATTCGACCTTGAGCAATATTTTTGTTCGGATTCTTCTTGAGTAGGCTTCTCATGGCTTGACTGTCAGTTTTCACAGTGAATTTTACTAGCTTCAGGAAGATCTTGAACTTTTCTATTCCTTTTTTGACTGCCAGTATTTCTTTCTCATAAATATGATATCTGCTTTTTGTATCTGTGAAAGTACCAGAACGATATCCACAAATATTTTGCTTTCCATTTCCTTCTTCCTGCATTAGCACAGCAGACCAAGTGTTATCAGAAGCTTCAGTGTACATAAATAAAGGTAAGTCAGAAGCAGGAGTCTGCAGAGCAGGCAAATGTTGACATTTTGCTTTAATTCTTTGAACTGATTTTGTTGCTTCTAAAGACCATCCTTCTTTCTTTTCTTTTAGATGAGATTGAATGATTCGGCGATCTTCAGCTAAGCCTTTATAGAAAGGGGAAACATAATTCAGACATCCCAAAAATCTCTGAATTTGCTTTTTATCCTGAAGAAAGTCAGGGAATTCCTGAATTCGTTGTAAGATATGTGGCTGAAGTTGAACTTGGCCATTACTCAAGTGTAAGCCAAGAAAATCAATTTGGATTTGTCCAATCACCATCTTTTTAGCTGTTAAACATATCCCATGTTTTCTAATGGCTGCATAGAGTTCTTCAAGATGCTGCAAATGGTCAGTAACTGAATCAGAGAAGATAAGAATATCATCAATATAAACATCACAAAAGTCTTTCAGATGCCTTAGTGCCTGATCCATGCGTCTTTGGAAATATGTAGGAGCTGTGCACAAGCCGAAGGGCATGACGTTCCATTCATACAATCCTTGTGGGACTGAGAATGCTGTCTTATATATGTCTGATTCTTTTACCTTAATTTGCCAGAATCCTGATTTATAGTCAAACTTTGAAAAAACCTTTTTAGTGGCAGCTCTTCTGATTAAATTAGTGCTAAATGGTATGGGATAGTTAAATGGAAGGATAATGTCATTAAGAGGCTTATAATTGATGCAAATTCTCTTTTTCCCTCTTACCTGTTCTGCTCTCTTGTTGACTAGGAAAGCTGGGCATGCAAATGGACTTTTACTAGGACGGATGAAATGTCCGTTAAGTAATTCTTGCAACTGCTCGTCCATTTCTTTTGTTTCTTTTGGACTCATTAGATAGGTTGGCTCATGAGGTATGACTGATTGACACTCTGGCCGTATCTGTATTTCACATTCTTCATGATCTTGGGACCAAAACTGCAATGGGTTCATGCTGCAACAATCTATTCCAAATCTCTGTTTAATTTCATTGAACACATCAGGAGGTTTCTCTGCTAGTTCTTTTACTGACTCTTTCTGTTTCTTTTTCCCGCTATGTTCAAACTTATGGTTCACAATTTTAAGTGCAGGAATCTCAATCTGTCCATCTTCGTGTCTTAAAGAAATCTTATGTTTCCAAAACTGGAGTGGCTCATATTTTGTTAGAAACAAAAATCCCAATAAAACATCATCTTCTAGATCATTATACTCAATGAAATCAGTGATGAAAATTTTACCCATAGTTTCTATGTGGACATCTTGTGCATACCTGCCCATCTGAATCCTTTCTCCGTTAATTGCATAACTATGTGGAAGATCAAGTCGTTCTTTCCAGAATTCTGTAGGAATAGCATTGGTTTTTTCCAATGATCTAGAGGAACCTGTATCCACAAATGCATCCAATGGAATTTTCTTATATCCGTGAAAACATAAATTAATTTTGATATAGTTACCATTGTTTGCAAGCAATAGAGAGCAAGATTTTTCATTTGTTCTTTCAATAAGACTGTTGCTGGTGCTGCTAGCTTCTGATTCTTCTTCTTGTGTTGCTTCTTTTTCAGTCTCTTCTGCTTTGAATAGAATATCTTTTATTTCTCCCACTTCTGCAGAGAGATTCCAAATTTCTTTTTGCTGAGTTTTAAGCAATCGCTTCAAATCTGCAACATCATCCATTAGTAGATCAAATTTCTTAAGGATTGCAATAACATCAGTATCAACATCAGAAATTTTGGATTTGGAAGAAGAGACTTTTTCTTTTACTTTTCTCTGCCATGGAGGGATCTTGTATCCATGGTCCATTTCCTTTTCAACCCCTTTTGGGGTTTTTTCTGTAATCTGAGTTGTTTTTCCACTTCAGCTTTATCTGATTCTAGGCTCTTTAATTTTTCCAGGTGGTGGTGGACAACTTTCTTTCTTTCATCCTTTGTTCCTGTCATTTTGTAAGGATCCTTTGATTTTTCAATCTGTATTTTGACTTTTAGATCTTGCAAAGTGCTCTTAAGAAGTGAGGTTAGAAAATCCTCATCTGGGTCTGAGCTCTCTGATTCAGGGTCAGACAAATTTTGCATATGTCTATGACAATCCTTTACATCTTTTAATTTCAACATGAAACTAGAATCAGGAACAACTTCAACTAATTCATACAGATCTTGTAATTCTGTAGCATTGCTACTATCAACAACTTCCCATCCTGGGTTATCTTGTTCGAACATTGCATAAATATTTGTGCCAGGATTTAATTTCTTAGGACAGTTAGTAGCATAATGAGGTCCTTTACAAATAAAGTATTTAATTCCTTTTGGGGCCTTATTATTTATTTTCCTCAACAAGTATGGGGGTGTTCTATGAAACTTTCTTCTCTTGTAGGGGACTGCCTTATATTTCTTCTTGGATCCATACTTACCATGCTTGCTGCGTCTGAAGGTGTATTCTCCTTCATGGTATTTGTTTCGAGAACACCTTCTTCATTTACATTTCCTACCACAACCTCCTTTTTTGAACTGTTTTAATTGCTAGAAATCCTTGAGCTGATTGATGGGAGGAAGATCACAAAATTCTTTTAAATTACATGTGTAGTTATATTCTTCCTTATTGAGTTGGAGAGCACCCAACAGACATTGCTTTTCCAGCTTGTACCTAATCAATCTTTTTTATTGTAGGGAAACTTACATCATCAAGCTGTTTATGTTCTTTTCTAATTATATAGTCTTGTGCCCATGCACCTAAGCCACAGGGAAGAGAATTCAAATAATACTGCTTTGTAGTTAGGTCATGCATTTTATTTGCTGCAAACATATAAGATTCAAACATGCAGTTGTATTCATCAAATTTAGCTAAATTCTTTAGCTTCATGGATTGCAGAATCTTATTGGCTTCTAGGGCTTGATTAGAGATATCATCACAGAAAAGATCTGTTAATAACCATTTGAATTCATCAAATCCAGCTTGAAATATATCATCTTTTCCTAGATTTTTAGGATCCACCAGAATTGGATCTGTTGATTGAGTAGGAATGGTTTTAGGCATTGGGCCTTGATCTGGGAGATTGTTCCACCAATTTCTCAATTTTCCAGACATAAGTCTTACAACATAAAGAACTTTTGCGGGTTCTGTCCATGAACCACTTCTTTCAAATAAATTTTCTAATGTATCAGTCCAGGTACAGATTGCTTCATAGGGGTTAACCAATTTATCAATGTTTAAAATATAACCACTGGATGCATAAGGTCGCATTTGCTTAGGCTTGAGGTTCTCCATGACTGGTTCTTGCATTTCAATATCCATGGTTAACTTCTTCAATGATTCCCATGGTTCTTTTTCTTCTATTTGCTTAGATTCAGAAAAATCTAAAACAATTTCCTCAAAGTCATTATTTACAGAGGAATCAGAGTCACTGGGACTGTCAGAAACAATTAAAGTATCTACATCAGAAGATTCAACATCAGATTCTTTATTTGCATAACCAGGTTCATCCATGTAGACTCGTTCTTCTTGTTCTTGATCCACTCCCAATTCTGCAAGCCAATTTTTAAGTGGTTCTTCTTTATTGGCCAAATTATGTTCTTTGACTTTTGGCATGGAAACATGTGGAGTTGGCTTATGAGAAAGCTGTTTGGAAGTTGAGGCTTTATCTTCCTCACTGTGCAGGGGTTTTCTTCTTTGGATCAAAACCTTCTTTAGTTTGGGAGGTTCTACAGTTTTTCCTTTTTTGTCTCTGCCTTCTTCTTCTGAACTATCCTTACTAGTTTGGGATACTCTTATTTTTTTTGTGAGCATCCTTACCTTTTCTAATTTCTTAGCAACAGAGTCTAAGAGATTCTTGTTTTCTAAGTCAGCAACTTTTCTAGAATTTTCATGTGTCTGCTGATCATTATAAATATGGGTAAGGTAGTTATCTTGATGCTGTTGTGTAGAAATAACAGCTTTCACACTGTTATGAACTTGAATGACATCATAACTGACACTTGTAATGTCATTAGGCACAGTAGAACAATAATGTTCAGCATTCTTGATAGAGGTAAAAATCTTTTGTTGATCTTCAGAAATAATTTCAATTTTATTTACAGCTTCTAAGGCTTGGCAACTACTAAATCTAATATCTACAGCCATGTCATCTATGTTTTCTTGTGCAGAGATCATCCATTGTGCCATCTAATTTCTCTGGGCTTCAGAATTCTTTTGTTTCTTTCCCAATTCTGTATGAAGTCGTGCTTCATATTTTCCCCAAAGTCTTCGGTCGAGATTGATAACTGTAAATGTTTCAGGAGTAGGCCATCTGCCTGGTTCATATCCTATGATCTCTTGTTCCTAATTATTTAATTCCATCTTATATATACTCTTTTTCTCAGATCTAGCCCTTGGGAGTTTTGTCTTCGGCATCTTTTCTTTCATCATACAACTCTCCTCACCCATTTTTGTGATTTTAATGCCTTTTCCTTTCTGGTCATGTTTTTGTTCTATTTTTGGAGTCAGGGCAAGCTTTTGACTGACCTGTCGGGCTAACCTGTCCATAAGTTCAGGGTTACTGCTAAGATCAGAGAGAGTTGCTAGAGATGCTCGGGAAGGATATGGATTTATAGATGGTTGTTTGTATATGGGGAATTGACTAGATCCTATTGACTCTTCAGGATTGTAGTCAAGATAAGGCTTATAGGATGTGCTTGGGAAATTTCGTGACATGGAATAAGATCGGGTGAACATACTGGGTCGTTCACGAGTCGAGGCTTCAGGCTGTGTAAACAATGTTTCATCAGGTAAAGCCTGGAGATTAATGCTAGCAAGCCTACGACTTTGTGTTTGGGGTTTTTCAGAGAACAATTTTTTAGAAGGGGTCGGAAGTTCTTGGAACTTGGGTTGTGACTGGTTTATAAGCTTTTCAATGATAGGGAACCCTATATCAAACCCAGTTGAATCAATGTGTCGACCAAAGTCATCCACATTTGTATTGGCTTCCGTGTAACTTACCCCGGCTGAAAATTTTGAAGGAGGAAAAATAGTATTCAATAATCTATAAACACACCTACCACCTACGGTAGCATACATAGAATCTGGTTGTAAAATGACGCCTTTGACTTGTAATAGGAGGCAAAATGCAGATTGGACATATTTATCATCAAGATTGATGGTGAAGTTTTGTCTAATAGACATGCGAGCATCTCCACCTTTTGATTCATCAGAAGATTTAACAAGGCGACCTCGAAATTGTCCTATGACAACTTGATCCTAGATTCTACATCGAGTGTCTATTAGGCTGGCAAAGTATTCGACGCCTATATCATATTTGAAATGAGGATGTAGAATAATGTCAACTAAAGAAAAATGCGAGGGAAAGGAAAGGGTTTCTTCCATGTGCATTTTTCTTTAGTTGTTGACAAACTACTTATGGCATTTTGTAAGTCAACTGTAAGACAATAATCCCCCCTAATTTACAATGGCATGATATGCTATCAAACACATTTATGAAAAGGTCATTAGTAATTTTTTATCACACAACAAAATAATAAAAATATATTTAGTACTTAATCAATGTTACTAGTAAATGTTAAATGGTGATATATAATACCTTCATAAAATTATGAAAATCATGTGTTTTAAATCCTGTGATATGCCCATCAACTGTAAAAGCTTTAGCCAATGATGACCCATAGCCAGTAGGTGTCCTTATTGAATGGATGGCATTTTTTAGTTGGTCTAGCTCTCTTTTTTTTCAAAATCCATGGAGCTTCTGCATTTGTTTCATTTTCCCTATTTGGGCACAAATATTTTCTATCAATTTTGGTACGTGAAAGAGCAATATCTCCTCAAAGACAAGGTGTCCTTCTCTTTGCCTAATATATGTCAAAATATAGAATCTAGGACATTTTTGAAGATGTACATAGGATCTAGTAGGTGAGATATTAATATATCCTTCCAGTAAGGGAGCTCATAAAATATGGATTTCCTTTTCATTCCTTTTGGCATATTAACTACAACTTGTTTTGGTTTTTCAATTGAATCACCCCGATCAAAAAAATCCTCCCAAGCTTTCAATTCAACATCTTCATACTTCTTAAGCCAATCGCCTGGACCCATAATCATGGGAGGGCCTCTATTTTCAACTTTTCCATCAAATTGATTCTTTGGGCGATTTCTAAACTTATTATCTAGTGGTAGAGAAACCTTGTTTTTGTAAATAAATTTATGTAGATATTTAGAATACCACACTTGAAATTGTTCTGCACATCTTGGACATGCAAATATCCCCTTTGTTTGAAGCCCTACAATTCAATAAGTAATGTTAATAACATCAAAAAAATAGTATAAAACTAAGTATGAAAGTTGGGATGAAAATAAATTATGAGTGTAAATACGTAAATAATTATCTTACTAGAACAAACACCAAGTCCTGGGAAATCATGAATAGTCCAACATAGCACACCATACAACATGAAGGACCTATTTGATGGAGGACGTGATATGTCATACATTCTTATGCCTTTCCATAACAGTTGCATCTCATCAATAAAAGACGCAAGATAAACATCCATCTTTTTAACTTGATGTTTTCCTGGAAGAGTGAGAGTCAACATAAGGTGCTCCTTTCTAACTCTCATCCATGGGGGAATATTGTATACTATCAATCCGACTGGACAAACACTATAATTTGAGCTTAGGAAAGAGAATGGGAACACTTCATCAATTGCAAGACCAAACCTGATACTACGGGGTTCATCTTTGAATTTTATTGGCCATTTTTCCTCTATGTGTTTCATTGCTTTGGAGTCGGCTAGAATTCACATGAATTCATCTTTACTCCTATTCTTTACATGCCAATCCATCAATTGTATAAGTGACTTGCAACAAAACATTCATTGAAGTCTAGGTATAATTGGTATGTGACGTAAAACCTTCTTGGGAATTGTAGGACCTTGTACATTTGTACGATATCTCTTCTCTTTGCATACAGGGCATTCCACCTTGTTTTGATATTCATCTCTGTATAAAATGCAATCATTTTTACATGAATGAATTTGCTTATAGTCAATCCCTAACTCAACCAACAACATATGTACCTCTTTTCAAGTTGATGGCAACACATTCTCTTTAGGGAATATTTTAGTTTTTAGTGCACTGTAAGATTGCAAAAGATTAAATTAATTGAATGTTTAACTTATGATGAACATGTTTGATATGTCAATCTATACTAGGACTGTTTATATACAATATATGGTTTTAAAATCCCCTTAAAGAAATATAAATGAAGTTGATGAATGTTTACGAATTATGTACACCAATTGACAATGCAAAGTAAGAAATATATTTCAACTCACTTCAATAAGGTAGTGAATCCTTTGTCTAACCAACCAAATAGTGACTTGATTTCCAATGATATTAATGTGCATGCTAGTTTTGAGGTTCTACTTGCACCCGATTTGAACACGGGTGTCTTCATTGCTTGCTTGATGGAGTCTTTCAGGTTGTTATCATCAACATTATGTTGGTGGTAATTACCCTTGCTATCATCGTTACTGGTGCAGGAGCACCTAGTTGGTTTCATGCCTCCATGAGGAAATTTTGTCATTTTTGGTTTTGGTTTGTGTTTTCCTTTGTAATAAGGTCATTTTGACCATGTTACATGTGTATTGAGTCCTTGTTAGGTTGTTAGGAGGTTGGTGGGGTCAAATTGTTACATTTTGCAAAACTTGTCAATTCTTGCAAATGTTGTCGTGTTGCAAAAATGGGAATATGAAGGGTCAATTTATTTCAGTTAGGGAGGCTTGGGTGTGTTTAAAATGAATTTTTGTATGTTGGGAATGAGGTTGGAGTTTGTAATTTTGAATTTGAATATCAAACACTATTCTTTTCCTGTGTTTTTCATTGTTTTTTGCTGCTATAGAGGTTTGTACGGATCCACATAGGTTGCTAATGATCTAAGTTGAATTGGAATCGATGTTGGGGTGAATCTTCTTTCATTTCCAATTGATTTTTTCTGATTTCATTGAGTGTGGAGGGTTTTAGAACCAAATTACAAAAAACTGCCTGGAAACCCTGGTTTTGAGGGTTTGAGAGAAGAAAAATGAATTTGTGACCCATTCCACTGGTGAAAATGTCTGATAATTGGTGGAATGGGTGTAATTAGGTAGGATTTTATGTTCTTGAAGTCTACAGGTGCAGGGGTTAAATTTTGAGACCCATTGGTTGATGCCCTAGATAGAATACTCATGGTTTTAGGCATATGAAGGTGGCTAAGAGTTAGGGTGTGATAAAGAAGCATTGGGAAAGTGTGGAAATTGGTTTGATGAGCATAGGAAGACCCTATAAGGTGTGTCTAGGGTGTTGATGAAGAGAATTTAGGCCGGGACTATATAGAATCAATAAACCCCTATATGAACAAGCCTAATTAGGCCTAAAGAGCAACATAGCAATCCAATTTTTAGGATGATGTTTCAAAACAAACCTAAATAAATTTATGATATGTTTCCAAAGGGAAAAAAGGGTATTTTAAATGATGTTTGGTTTATGGGTTTGATGCCTCCTCTAAAAGATATGTTCAAATTTCACTGTTTGGAATGTTACAAGGCAATTTGAGGAATTGGTGAGAAAAGAGCCAAGTTAGGGTTTTCTAAGTTCAAAGATAGTTTAAGTTTTATTCGATTGAATAAATCCACCCTTCTCTACATCAAATTGGTATCAAAGCATAGGTTTTGATCATTTGAAGGAAAGAGGTTGAAGTTTGAAGAAGGAAAAGTTGTAATTTGAAAGGACAAGATGCCTCCAAAGGGAAGTGCAGTCATTGCTAGGGAAATAAGGATGATGAAGGAGTCTTGAGAAGCTCTTTTAGCCAGACTTGCAACATTGGAAACAAACCAAAGAAGTGGTAAGGCCACTGCAGATGAGATTGACTGAGAGGAAGAGGGTGATGATGAAAATCCTCTAGAAGGAGTCCAAGGTGGTGATGATGAGTTGGACCCTGATGAAAGAAGAATGGTTGAGATGTTGAAGGCTGTCAAAGGAGATACTACTAAGGTGAAAATGGAATTTTCCATGTATGGTGGGAAATGGATAATGAAGAGGTTTTGGATTGGATTGATGCACTAGATAATTATTTTGAATACAACGAGGTAGCAGATGAACAAAATGTAAAGTTTGCTAAGACTAGGTTGAAAGGCCTTTCCCTAACTTGGTGGAACTATGTATAGGAAAAGAGAGTGAAAAAGGGTAACACAAAAATTAATTCATGGGACAGGATGGTGTCAAAAGTCAAGAGTCAATTCTTTCTCAGTGACTATGCAATTCAGACCTTTAGGAAGCTTCAAAACCTCAAACAAAAGGAAATGGATGTCATGGCATACACTAAGGAGTTTCATAAATTGAGCATTAGAGCAGGTCATGTTGAGGATGAAGTGGAGAAGGTAGCAAGGTATATAAATGGATTAAGGTTCAATATACAAGTTGAGTTAAGCATGGCTCTTCCAAGAATGGTTGAAGAATGCTTTCAATTGGATGTTAGTGCATAAGAGAAGTTGAAGAGAAGGCATGAAAGACAAGGTAGAGGCATAGGCAACACCTCTAGAGGAAGAGGTTCATTTCCTAACTCAAGGTAGTCATATGAGAGCCAAGAAGATGCAAGTAAAGGCCAAGAACAAGGGGAAGATCAAAGAGGTGGATTTAGAGGTAGTAGATCAGGTTTTAGAGGTAGATTTGGTGGTCAAGGAAGAGGTTCTAATGCATTCATAGGAAGATGCTATTAATGAAAAAAATTTGGACATCAAGTTTGGAAATGCAATGAAGGATAGGTTTCTATTTCAACTGGTGGAGAAAAGAGAAATCAGATTGCTCAAGGAGAGGATTGTGAAAGTCTGGGTTCAACATCATAGCATGTTGCTCCTGAGATGGGTGAATCTTTGATCGTAAGGACTCTCATCAAAACATCAGAAGAGAAGGATCCATCAAAAATAAGAACACTCTTCAAGACAACTTGTAAGTGTATGGGTAAGGTATGTAATTTTGTAGTTGATTCAACCAGTACTGATAATATGGTGTCCATTGAAATGGTTGAGAAACTTCATTTTCCTAGAATACCACATGATACTCCCTATAAAGTTTCTTGGTTGAATGAGGGTTAGTATGTTTTGGTTAATGAACAATGTTAGGTTGAGTTCAATATAAGAGGGTACAAAGATAAGATTCTATGTGATGTGCTACCTATGGATGTGTGCCATTTGCTGCTAGGGAGGCCTTGGAAATTTGATAGGCATGCAATGCATGATGGTAGAAGGAATACATATGAGATTGAAAAGTATGGAATCCATTTTACTTTGAATCCATTGATAGAAGATGATAAGGGACAAACTAAGGCAGCAATGTGATAATGTTAGGTAGAAAGGAATTCATCAAAGTAGAGAAAGAAGAGAACATGAAACTTGCAACTACTACTAAGCATGAAGATACTAAAACAACAGATTTGAAGAATAATTTTATTTTGGAGGGAAATGATATTGAATTAGTGTCAAAATCTGATATGTTGAAGGTCAAAGATGAATTGATGTTGTAGACTCAAGGTTTTCTTCAAAGGTATGTTGATGTGAAGTTAGAAGAGGTGTTTTATTCATTGTTTTCCAAAGAGGGTAGTGGTCATTCAAAGGTTGGTAAACCTAAGGTTGGTCATTTCATATTAGAGGCTGGTAAATCTAAAAAAGTAGTAGTTATAGGGGCAAAATATCAGATGGAGGATATGAAAGGAAAAAGTGAAGAGGTTAAGGGTAAGTTGCAAAGAAAGGTGGGAAAGTTCAAGCATGCATCAAAAGTAAAGAAGAAGACAGTTCATGACAAGGATGGCAGAGGTATGCTTGCAGGTATAAAGGTAGGTTCAACAACACTTTCAGATGGAGAAGGATTCAAGGATCAATCATCAAGCAAGTCTTTGAAGTTGGATTGCATCCAAGGTGTTAAGGAGTTCAACAAGCCAAAATATGGTGTCTAGTTTCAATATTTGGTTTATTGGAAAGGATTTTCAAATGCAGATGTCACTTGGATGTTAGAGTATGGTATGATAAAGCATGATTTTGTGTTGCAACATGGTCCTCAAGGGACTTGAGTCAATTTTTTGCCTGGGAGTATGGTGCAGGAGCACCTAGTTGGTTTCATGCCTCCATGAGGCAATTTTGTCATTTTTGGTTTTGGTTTGTGTTTTCCTTTGTAATAAGGTAATTTAGACCATGTCACATGTGTATTGAGTCCTTTTTATATTTCTAGGAGGTTGGTGGGGTCAAATTGTTACATTTTGCAAAAGTTGTCAATTCTTGCAAATGTTGTCATGTTGCAAAAATGCAAAAATGGGAATATGAAGGGTCAAAATGTGAAAATAATGTAAGAAATTAGTTTTTTTTGGTTGGGGAGGCTTAGTTGTGTTTAAAAGTAATTTTTGTAAGTTGGGAAGGAGGTTGGAGTTTGTAATTTTGAATTTGAATATCAAACACTATAGTTTTCCTGCATTTTTAAATTTTTTTTTACTGCTACAGAGGTCTATACGGCCTCGTACAGGTTTCTAATGATCGAAGTTGAATTGGAGTCAATGTTGGGGTGAATCTTCTTTCATTTCAAATTGATTATGTCTAATTTAATTGAGTTTGGAGGGTTTCATAACCAAATTACAAAAAACTGCCTGGAAACCTTGGTTTTGAGGGTTTAAGAGAAGAAAAATGAATTTGTGACCCATTCCACTAGTGAAAATGTCTAATAATTGGTGGAATGGGTGTAATTAGGTAGGAATTTATGTTCTTGAAGTTTACAGGTGTAGGGGTTAAAGTTTGAGACCCATTGGTTGATGCCCTATATAGAAAACTCATGGTTTTAGGCATATGAAGGTGGCTAAGAGTTAGGGTTTGATAAAGAAGCATTGAGAAAGTGTGGAAATCATTTTGATGAACATAAGAAGACCCTATAATGTGTTTTTAGGGTGTTGGTGAAGATAATTGAGGCCTAGAGTATATAGAATCAATAAACCCCTATATGAACAAGCTTAATCAGGCCTAAAGAGTAGCGTAGCAGTCCAATTTTGAGGATGATGTTTCAAAAAAACCCTAACTAAATTTATGATATGTTTCCAAAGGGAAAAAAAGGGTATCTGAAATGATGTTTGGTTTATGGGTTTGAGGCCTCCTTTAAAAGATATATTCAAATTTCATTGTTTGGAATGCTACAAGGCAATTTGAGGAATTGGTGAGAAAAGAGCCAAGTTAGGGTTTTCTAAGTTGAATTATTGTTTAAGTTTGATTGGATTGAAGACCTCCACCTGAATTTGCATTAGTTACTTTCAACCATATGATCATTATTGTCATCATTGTTTCCATCCGCAAAGAAACCTGTAAGCATTTCATTCAATTCTTCTTCATGCACTGCATTTTCACTATCATGATCATCATCATTAAGGCTAGGTGGCATATCATCAGTGTATGCAGATCTCATCAACTCTTCAAATTTCTCAGCTGGTAGTATTCTCTTCAATCTTGCTCTTTTCACCTTGGTATTGTTTAAAGGATGGTTTGGATCATCCCGTTTAAATCTTAATAACCCGGTTGGATCTTGGGTATTAGTATGTGTTTCATCAACATCTTCTACCTATAAACAAACACAAGCATTATTTAATATTTTGCAACAATTGGATAAACCATAAATGTATCAATTTCAAAGAAATATAATCAAATATGGCTTAAAAAAATAAAAATAAAATTGTATGAACATATATACATCAATTGAATAATGGAACATTATTTTATAGACTACCTTTTTATTACAATAATTTAAATAAAACAAAATTTTGACAACATAGTTTATAAAACATCAGTCCACACTCATTTATTATTCTTTGGTTTTTTTCCTTTAAGAACATCCTCAGGGAGACCTCGTTCTTCCCTTTTCTTTTGTGCAGAGTGTATTTTAAGAAGGGGTGATCAATCAATAACTCATCCCCAATGTAAGGTCCATAATAGACTCAACCATTATCAATCTATCAACCTCTCTTTCCATATATCCATATTTATCATTTATAACCTCAACAAATTGACAATTCGGTCTTACAGTAGGGTTCCTTCCCTTACTACTATTTATAAATCCTGCAATATTTTTGTGTCTGTATGCACGTCCATCTATATACATAAGATGACCTCTATTCATTTCTTTTCCACTTTCCAATTGGAGATGATGTGTATACATATTCAAATTTAGACCATATGCTGACATGCTAGGCTTATATTCTGCTAGTCTTCTCCATTCACCACTATAATATGATGGACCATAATATGGAATCAATCTCCTAGTGGTTTTTTCTAAATTGTTTCTATGTTTGGATCCCACATGTACATTTTGGACAATAAAGAGGCCTAGATTCACTCCATGAATATTGGAGGGTTGTATCATGTAGCTATATCCCCAAAATTGAAACACATCATACACTCTAGGTAGTTGTTGATCACTAGGCCAAGCGCAATATACTCGACGATCAAATTCCTCTTTATAAATTGATCTCAAACTTAGGGGCAAGTCATAATCTCCATCACATTCATTCTCATAGGGTATGTAGTGCACCTTCCCCTTGTCTTTAAGAAAATTATGCATCTTTAAACCAGTTCTTGTTCTCTTACTTATTTTCATAAATTCCTCATCTTCTGAGCTGGTATATTGGCACATATTTTTGTTAGATGTATCATCTAATAAATGATCATTGCCCTCTAGGCTAGAAATCGGTGATCCAGGAAACTTTAAACCAAGAACTTTATCCTGCAAGTATCCATTAAGAAAAAAATTAGTTGTTTAAATAATATAAAACAATGTTTAAATGAAGTATACATGTTATTTATATCAAATTAGAAAATTCCTTACCAAAATTCTTATTGGATTTGAATCAATTATAGGAGGAATACTACCGACTGGAAGCTCATCATATATGTAATGTCTTTCTACAATCACTCGTTTGAATTGTTTCTTTCCACGACATATAGAACATCCACAAACAACAATTTTCTCAAAGTATTCATCCCATGTACTATAGTCTTGACCAACCTCTTGTTCAATGCAATCATTTGTTGTGTCTGGAGGATCCATTGTCATATCCTCTTCCACCCACTATCCTCTATGTGATTTAACAGTTTTAAGTCCATGCCCACGTACATATCTTGTTCTTTTACTAGTTGAATGCTCAGGCTCTGCATTTGCTCCAATCTCCATCTAAAATAATCAACAACATGCATTAACTTATGTCAAGATTGGATAATACATCATAAATTTCAATAATATTATGAAAAAAGATGGACGTATCACAAAATGCCATTAGAATTTTTTTTCCTAAGTTAAGTTTGTTACTTGTGAAATTTTAAATTCCAAGGCCCGTATAAAAATCCTTTGATTGATGCCTTCGTTAAATCCTATATGTATTAAAATTGCGGTCTCAACAAATTTCATAACCAATCGCGGCCCTGCTAAGTTTCCTAACTAAGCCACTAGGTTCTAAAATTCTATAATCACCTGACTGTGACCTTTGTGGCAATGGGATATGAAGTCGGGACATTGGAAGTTCACAAAACCTTAAAACTCATGGCTGAGGGTTGTGAAGTTCTACTTCTTTGCGACTGGGTGTTTTTGTTGGAATGCACGAATTTTAAGGTGTTAGTTCATTAAATAAGTTGCACGATGCCTTTAAGGAATGTCTTCTCAAATGCTTTGGAATGTCAATTTGAAATGTAACATAATCTTTAAAATCCTATGAAAGGACAACTATTAAATAAGGAAGTTGGTGAAATGGATTTCGCGACAAGTTGGCATGTTTCTTTCGGCCAATAAATGGTCACTTCTCGCCACCAAAATTAAATAGGCTTGCATGCAAGGGAAGGTGACAACATTTTCAGTTCTAGAATTTTCTCAAGATGGTACTTCTTGGTGAAGTTGTAGAATGGGAAGATGAACTGGTTCCTATCATACAACCCGATTTGAATTGGCCAGAAGAGGAACAATTCGACATCATTTCTGAACTACGTTCGTTAGCCTGGAAAGCGAAAACTAGCTATGCTAAGTATAATCAGATGATCTTCGTCTTGGATGAAGAAGAACGTGTTGAATTGTGCAATTTGGTTGCGGAAATGCAATTGGAATTGTTCAGGGTTCCAACTCATCCAACGGTTTAGCGGCGTGTATGGGTTTTCACGACACGTAATGATAACATTTTTTACGGTACTATTTCTATCTAGAAGTCCTTTTACCTTCCTGTCATTTTCAAGACTGTTACTTTTGTAATGTAACAGTTTTGGTGTGTCTATATATATAAAGAATCTGAAATATCAAAAAAAAAAAAAGGAGAAAAAGAGGGGGAATAGGAAGAAAAGTAAGAATTTTGATTTTAATAGTTTTATTGTACAGAGAGGGGGAATTTGAACCTGCTTATAAGAATTAAAGATTAAAGAGATATTATAAACCAAGTTGTATCTATCCGTATTATCTTTGATTACAATTGAATTGTGCTTCTTTGTAATCTCTTTAATGTTTATCTGTTATATGAAACCGAGTATGTGATTATTTCTAGGACTTTGAATTCGGGATAATTCATCTGTTGAAAGTTCTGTAAATCATTATTTTCTTCTTTTTCCTATTGTGGGTTTAACATAAATGGGCTTTGAATCGTTTGTTTATATTATTTTTATTCTGGATTAGCTTATCGCATTTACTTTCATGATTATGGGTAAATGTTTGTGAACCTTTCCTGCTTTATGGTTAAAAGCATACACAATATTCCCATTCATTGAATATCATTAGAAGGTAGTTGCACCTTGTAAAATAAGCAAAGAGCACTTGCAAATACCATTTCCGGTGGCTCAACTGTTGGTGATCTTTGTCCTTTTACCTAGGCGTTTTGAGTCATTTTATGTATTTATTTATGAAGGATAAATCTGTCAACCAACAGATTTTTTGCGATTCCGCTAGGGAAAGACGAATGCACTAAATAATTGGTGTCTTGTTCTTCATAATTTTTTTAAAGTACTTTCCTGAGGACGGAGGTTGGCGACTCTACAAATAGTGATGCACTCAGAAGTATTTTGTCTTAAGACTTGTGGAAGTATTATGTCCTAAGACTTGTGCTAATTTTGTGTTCACATATACGTAATGGCATTAACTTCCTCTCAACCATGGGGAAGTCATTTTGGCCCTCTCTCTTTACCTATATATTCACCTTTTCCTGAAGGATCAAGAAATTATTTCTCGAAATTTGATGGAGAAGGTCCTCTGGATGCTGAAAAACACATTTTGGCCTTCACAGTTGCTTGCGATATTTTGGGGGTAAGTCAAGAAGATGTTTTTGTTAGGATATTTATTGAATCTCTTAATGGACCTACTGCTGATTGGTTTTTTCATTTAGAAGATGATTGCATAACTGATTGGAACTCATTAAAAGATAGGTTTTTGGGAAGATATAAGGGCCATGTAGATGAAATTGCTTGTTGAGACAATTTTTCAATATTCATAAGCATGAAAATGAAAAGATCAGAGATTTTGTGGATAGGTTTAATAGATTGCTTAGAGAGGTGCCTACTTCTATTCAGCCAAATAAACGACTACAACTTTGTACTTTCATTTCTTCTTTGCACCCAGATGTTCAGTTCTGTTTAAAAAGGTGTAAAATAAATGATATTGAAATTGTGCAAGAAGAGGCTGTCAAAATTGAGGATGATATGATTCAAAGTGGTCTATGGAAGGCAAACCTGCTTGAGTTGAATAATGAAAACATAAGGAATCCTCCTTTACCAAAAATAATTCCTCAACCTATAGAATTCCAATACACACAATCTCTTACTGTTGAATATTGTAATCTCTCTATTTTCACCCCCAAACATTTTAATAGAAAAAGAGTAATTGAGGAGGAAATTGATTCTTGCGGTAATGGAAGGATTGAGGCCTATTATTTTCAGTGTGAATATGATCCTACAAATCAATCAAATAATAAAGAAAATGAACAATTCTTCCCAAATGATAATCTCTTAGATTCCTTGTTTGCAATAGAAATACATTCATTCACTTTTGCTACAAATGAAGAATTACTTGGAAGCATTCAACATGAGGAAAAAATTACCAACATCTTATCTTCTAGTCATATGCAGGTTGAGTATGAAACCTTTAGATTTTCAAAGGAAACTGGTATTGAAGTAAAATTACAAGAAGAAGTCAGAAATGGTATTTTTCTTGAATCTTTTCATTTTAAAGATCTTGATACCAAAGATTCTGCTAAGTATAGTGTTGAAGATGATCAAACAAATGAATGTGTTGAATCTCATATTATTCACCGTCCTAATCGGTGTTTCCATTAGGGAAAAAATGATTTTTTGTGTGGAAAAGAAGTTATTGCGACTGTATCGCAAGACATGAGTGTAGATGGCGAAATAAGTTATGAAATTATTAAATCATAAAGAGGAAATGTTTTAATTAGGATCATTTTCACTGGAAAGGATGAGAATTCCTAGTCAAGTACACTCCTAGTTTTGCAAGAAATTGGCGATCAATTTTTTAATTTGCATGATTCTTTATCTGTTGATAAAAAGATTAAGCATGTTCCCAAATAAAGTGAAATGTGTGTTTTAGGTCAAGACCGGGGATTTCAAAATGATATATGATCACTTATATTTATGGTACCAAAAGGAGGTTTTCATCTGATGGTTTGTGCGTGGGTTGTCCAATCTGAGGTTTGCTTTCTTCAAGCTGGTTGGAACGAGTGTGTCATTAGGTTATACCTGAGGTCATTGAGACGAATATTGAGGATCTTATGATAGGTTAGATTGGTATAAATTGTCAAACAGAACAGGTGCATGATGAAAATTGGCTTCCTGAGGGCTAGATTACTGATAGAAGATTAATCTATGGAGTCACTCTTTCCAGTTTTATCAAGTTAGTCCCCAGCCAATTATTAAATGTATGCATGTTCCTCCTCTACTCAGCATTATTCTGTAGTGGGTCATATTTCTCTCAGCTCGTGAATGGCTTTGTATGAACATCAGACTCTCTGGAGGTAGGGTCTTTAGACCATGTACATAGTAGAGGTTTTTTTGATTTGTTATAGGTTTTAGTCAATTTTGGCTTGCTCATTCTTGGCTTGTTCCTGGTTCCCCTCCACTCTTCTATGAGCAGCACCCTGTTTTCTTTCTATTTATTTTGACTCTGTACCCATTGAACTTAGACTGGTTTGCCCCAAAGCTTCTGGAGTTCTTTGCATTTTCTGCAAAAAATACAGTCCCCAGTTAGAGTCAATGTTGTGTGAAATTTTAAATTCCAAGGCCCGTATAAAAATCCTTTGATTGATGCCTTCATTAAATCCTATATGTATTCAAATCATGGTCTCAACAAATTTCATAACCAATCACAGCCTTGCCAAGTTTCCTAACTAAGCCACTAGGTTCTAAAATTCTATAATCACCCAACCTTGACCTTCGTGGCAATGGGCTATGAAGTTGGGACATCGGAAGTTCACAAAACCTTAAAACTCCCAACTGAGGGTTGTGAAGTTCTACTTCTCTGCGACCAGGTGTTTTCGTTGGAATGCACATCTTTTAAGGTGTCAATTCATTAAATAAGTTACACGCACCTTTAAGGAATGTCTTCTCAAATGCTTTGGAATGTCAATTTAAAATGTAACGTAATATTTAAAATCCTCTGAAAGGACAACTATTAAATAAGGAAGTTGGTGAAATGGATTTTGTGACAAGTTGGCACGTTTCTTTCGGCCAATAAATGATCACTTCTTGCCACCAAAATTAAACAGGCCTGCATGTAAGGGAAGGTGACAACATTTTCAATTCCAGAATTTTCTCAAGATGGTACTTCCTAGTGAAGTTGTAGAATGGGAAGATGAACTGGTGCCTGTCATACAACCCGATTTGAATTGGCCAGAAGAGGAACAATTCAACATCATTTCTGAACTACGTTCGTTAGCTTGGAAAGAGAAAACTAGCTATGTGTGATGAACCCTGCTAGCTCACAACTCAAACCCTTGTATTTTCTTATCTTATTTGTGTTTTTTTAGTTTTTTAAAGAAAATTTTGTAGATAGAAGAGAAGGGGCGCATCATATAAAAGCTCATAAAATGTAAATCTAAGCTATTTTCTACAGAATGGAAGTGCAGAAGGTATTATTTAACTAAAAAAAATAGATCACAAATGATAAACATACCTGAAAGCTTCCAGATTATTTTATTAAGAAAATAAGTCAACTCGCCAGCCAAGAATGGTGAAAACTAGAAAATATGGACACCTGGCCTCCAAAAATGACTTCTCCCACTCTGAAATAGGATACAAAGGGCTAATAGGAGTATCCGCCAAGAATGAAGCACAAAAATGAACAAAAAAGAAGGCATTTTAGCTACAAGCTTCACAGGCCAAACCTCCAGGAAGGCACAAATCCCAAGGAAAATGGTACAGCTAAGGAAGAAATTAAAGGAACAAAGCTGAAAGATGCAGATCTACTGAAGATGACGTCTCTGATGAAGAAACCCCCTTATTACAAATAAGTAAAAAATGAATAATGAAACTCTGATTGTAGCATGTAGAACCTCTGAATGAAGCCCTCACAGTTGCACTAATTTGACTGGTCTCTCATAGTCTAAAAATTTCTCAACACTGAAGAGATCTCATTCTCCAATGGAAGATTTGCTCAAACCCTGATCACAGAGGATAGCATAAAAGAAAACCAAAGGAAAAGTCAAAATAATCAAGAATAGAGTTTCTCATTGCCAAAATGCCTTATATCCCAAAAGGCACGAATTCCAAGAAGATGATGCCTCTTTCCATCATTTAAATCTTTTAAAATATAATTAAGTCCCTTTCAATAAGTTTGGACTTAAATACTTGGGCTCCAACTTTTATGTTTAAGTGATTTAATTTTAAATCACCTTTTTATGAATATTTAAGTGATATAAAAAGGTATAAAGTCAATTTGACTTTATAATAAAGTATTAAGTTAATTAATAACTTAAATCACTTAAATAATCATAACTTTCTCAAAACTCCATATATTTTTATGTCGTCAGAAGCTGTCAAATCCTGAATTGCCAAGGCCTGCAGTGAGCCAATCACTGAACTCTGAAAATGAGAATGACCAACTCCTCTAGAAAATACCACTGATCCTCTAACCAATCCAATTAGCCCACAAGGGTCCAATAAATAGGCTAACACACTACACCTGGAAACTGACTAGAGCGGGGACATCATAGTCCGTTGTCCCCGAATTTGCTTGTCCACAAGCAAACTCAAAGCTAGATGCTGTAAAATACTGTCACCCTCCCAAGTTGCATCCTCTGCCGGTAGATCTTTCCATTGTACTAGATAAATCAATTTCCCCTCATCATCCAGGGGTGGTAAATCAATAAAAGGAGTCACTTGTTGTCCCAACGCCTTTTTGAGGTGCGACACATGGAACACATTGTGAACCTTACTATCCACTGGTAGATCTAACTCATAAGCCACTTCACTAACACGTCTGACAACTCTGAATGGTCCATAGTATCGTGGCTTGAGTTTTTCGACACCCTTCTTATGAAGGGTGGACTACCTATAAGGCTGTAGCATCAGATACACCAAATCATCGATCTTGAAAGATTGCTCCACTCACCTCTAATCAACATATTGCTTTTGCTAATTTTGAGTTTTCTGAATATTCTCCCTGAGTGCTCTCATGATGTCCTGGTTCTCCTGTAATAGATCACCAACACTAGGTACTCTGCTGTCACTCAGCAATAAATCGAAAAAACTTGGAGCATCATATCCATATAATGCTTGGTATGGTGTCATCTAAATACTCAAGTGATGAGTGGTATTGTAACAATACTCACAAAGGTATAACCACTTCACCCATGCCTTATGTTGTCCTGAACTATAGTTCCTTAAGTATCCCTCCACCCATTTATTGACTATCTCAATTTGTCCATCTGTCTGTGGGTGGTAGCTGGTGCTCGGAGTGAGTTCTGTCCCGCAAAGTTTGAATAACTCCTGCCAGAAGTTACTCATAAACTTGTTGTCTCTGTCATTGACTATGCTCCTAGGAAAACCATGCAACCTGAATACCTCTTGGAAAAAAAAGTCTGCCACCTATGTAGCTGTGTGAGTAGTAGTGATTGGGAAGAAATGAGCATACTTCGTCAATCTATCTACTACCACAAAAAATTTGTCCTTCCCTTGAGCTTTCGGCAAGCCCGTAATGAAGTCCATCAACAAGCATTCCCACTTCCTCTCAGGAATAGGAAGTGGTTGAAGTAATCATGCAGGGTATGTATGTTCTTGCTTGTTCTATTGAAAAACAAGGCATTCCCTGACATACTGAAGAACAAATGACTTGAGACCTTTCCAAGAGAATCTCTCTTGTATCTGCCTGTAGGTCTTAAAGTAATCAGGATGTCCTACCATAGGTGAATCGTGAAATGATCTCAATACCCTATCCCTCATCTCAGAACCTGGGACTAGAAATATCCTCCCTTTGTAAATGATAAGATCATCTACAAGTGAGTATCTTCCATCATGTATTGTCCCATCCACTATGCTAGAAGCCCACAGGTTCTTAGCATACTCCGCAACTATCATGTGTCTCCAATCCTCTGCAATCTCTGTAATGGAGCTCAAGTGTGGGCGGCGAGATAATGTGTCAGCAACCACATTCTGTGTACCCTTGACATAGGATATGTCAAAATCATAGGACTAAAATTTGCTGACCCATTTTTGTTGTCTTTCATTGAAATCTCACTATCCTAGGAAATGTTTCAGACTATTGTGATCAGTTTTAACACATAATTTACTACCAACCAAATACTGCCTGAACTTGGCCATGGCATGCATAATGGAAAACATTTCCTTATCATAAATGCTAAAGCTCCTATGAGGACCTCTCAGCTTCCTACTCTCGAAAGCTATAGGGTGTCGGTCATGCATGATGACTGCCCCAATACCCTCACCGCTGGCATCACAATGTAGCTCAAATGACTTGGTGAAATATGGTAATGCCAAAACTGGACATGTAGTCATGAGAAGTTTAAACTTCTCAAAGCACTCATGTGATAAAGGTGTCCACACAAAGGCTCCCTTCTTAGTCAAAATCTGTCAGTGGCGCTGCATGACACGAGAGTCCACTAACGAACTGACGGTAGAAGGCGCATAGGCCTACAAACCCCCTAAGTTGTGTCAATGTCTTAGGTGTAGGCCAATCAATGATAGCACAAACTTTCTCTGGATTCATGCTGACTCCCTCATTGTTGATGATGTGACCAAGACATAAAATTTCTCCTAATCCCAGTGCACACTTGGATTCCTTGGCGTTCAAGGACTCCCTATCCAATATGCTCAATACTACATCCAAGTGAACTATGTGTTTCTCCCAAGACTTGTTGTAAACCAGTATGTCATCGAAGAACACCAAAATAAATTTCCTCAAGTGAGGATGGAAAACCCAGTTCATTGTGGATTGAAATGCGGCTAGAGCATTGGTTAAACCGAATGGCATAACCAAGAAGTCATAATGTCCACAGTGGCATCAAAATGTTGTTTTCTCAATATCCTCCACTTGGACTCTGATCTGATGGTACCCAGTCCTCAAATAAATCTTCAAGAAATAGCAAGCTCCATGTAGCTCATCTATTAACTTGTCAATCCATGGTATGGGATACCTGTTCTTAATAGTCTTCTTGTTGAGCATCCTATAGTCAATACACATCCTAAGTGTACCATCCTTTTTCTTCACCAAAACAACTGATGAAGCAAAGGGTGACTTACTTAGCCTAATGTGCCCCATAGCTAAAAGTTCCTTAAGAGTTTTTTCAATTTCATCTTTTAAATGTTTGGTGTGCCAGTAAGGAGTGATCATGATAGGTTTTGTGCCCTCCTCCAATTCTACAATATGCTCAATACCTCTATTAGGAGGTCTACCTGGTGGGATAGCACTGAAAACCTTTGCATGTTTGATTCAGAGTGCCTAAACATCTGAATGATAAGAAGAATCTTGCTACTCCTTCTGTGAAGTCATTATCTTGCACTCTGCTGCCCAATCCACCATGTCATGCCGAATCAAACGTTCCATGCTCTTGAGTGAAATTTCTTTTACATTGTTGTCCTTGATGGCTTTGAGAACATGATTTGTGCCATCAACTTTGAATTTCATCTCCATGTCACGTAAATTAAGTGCGAACTCTCCTATAGTATGAAGCCACTTCATGTCGAGAACTATATATGTACCTCCCATGTTCACAACATAAAAATCTTCCTTAAACTCAAAATTGTTGAGTTTCATTGGCAAATCCAGAATCATCCTCTCGCAGTTGAGAGTGTACCCATCCACAACCTTCACTCAAATGCCTTCAAATTGCTGAGTTTGAATACCCCTTTTCTCCACTAACCATGAATCAATGAAGTTGTGGGTCGCACCTGTATCCAAAAGAGAAATGACTCTTTGACCAGCTAAGATCCCTCGAAGTCTGAAAGTAGTTCTCTCTCTGCATCCTAGAAATGTGAGCTTCTAGTAGCTCAGTTTCAACCATAATTTTTGTCTCATTTTTTAATTTTTCCTCATCTGTGTCATATATTGCAGCTTGTTGGTCTGAAAAATCAGTCAACTCATCTCCCTCAAAGAACCACTCCATGTGCTTGTTTTTCCCTTTAGGTTTGAGGGGACAGTCATGGTTGAAGTCATATGGGCCCTTGCAGTAAAAGCAAAGCTTCCTCCTACACATATCATTCATTGTTTCACGATCTAAGGGTGCTGCAATTTTTTTCTTTTGATCAACATTATCAACCTTCTTTGGATTAGATTTGTTATCAGTGTAGGAAGTAGATGGTTTCAAGCCAAATTGTTTACAAGGTGTAGTGAGCTCCATACTGCGAGATTTTCTCATGGCCTCTTGTAAAGTAGGTGGATCAAATGCCTTGATCCGACCTTTCATGGGCTTGAAAAGACCCTCAATAAACAATATGATCAGCCTTCTCTCTAAGATGCCTGTCACCATCATGGATAGTCTCTGGAACTCTCCAATGTACGATTCCAAGCTACCCAACTATTTTAACTATGCAAGATCCCTAAAGAATAGTTTAGGATCATGTCTATCAAACCTCTCTACCAGTCTATCAGTAAACTCCTGGTATGAGGTAATTCTATCATGGTGAAGTGTTGCCATGCCATGAATCCACCAGTTATGTGCTACGCCATCAAGGTGGAGTGCTGCAAATCATATGGCATCTCCCTCTGGCATAGGATGTAGTGTCAGGAATGTATCCAACTTACTCACCCAGGCACGTGTTGTAACTCTACCACTACCATCATAGTGAACTAAGGTCAGTTTGTTGGTAGCCTGTCTGAGATCATTATGTTTGTTTCTAGTCCTCTTGTCATTCTTGTTACGGTTATTCTCTCTCTTCTAGCTCATGAATCAATCAAAGTTAAGGTGATCCTTAACTCTCAGAGGCAATGCATCCCATTCATCATGCATAGTCATGATGTTATCTGCAAAGTTCACTTCACCACCTTGTTCAACCTCATCCTCTTCATCAACATCATTTCTGATAAAAGTAGGACATGTGGGTCTCTCAAATGTGCGTGTTGGAGCAATGATTTTGTGGGGTTCTCCATGAATACTACCTTCTTGATCTCGATCCTAATTCTGACCTCTATGAAGTGTCAAATTTTGAACATTGGTGTTGAGCTGCTGGAGGATATTCGCCACTTGCTCTTGCCCTGCCACCATGCCTCTAAGTACATCTCTAGCCTCTCTGTCCTCTTCATTGAGACGATTCATGTGAGAACCCTCACCTTCCCTGTCAGCCATGTTATTAAGGTCAAACTCTTCCTCATGTTCGTCAAATGGAAATGTTGGAAATGGTTGAAAAGTGCTTCTCTGATAACCAAGACCCCTGCGTGAGTAGTACCTATCAAACCTGTTCTGATGTGACCGCATAGAAACTGCTAACCCTCCAGGCTGGCAGGATCAGAGCTTTGATACCACTGTGATGAACCTTGTTGGCTCACAACTCAAACCCCTGTATTTTCTTATCTTATTTGTGTTTTTTTAGTTTTTTAAAGAAAATTTTGTAGACAGAAGAGAAGGGGCGCATCATATAAAAGCTCATAAAATGTAAATCTGACCTATTTTCTATAGAATGGAAGTGCAGAAGGTATTATTTAACTAAAAAAAATAGATCACAAATGGTAAACATACCCGAAAGCTTCCAGATTATTTTATTAAGAAAATAAGTCAACTCGCCAGCCAAGAATGGTGAAAACTGGAAAATATTGACCCTAGCCTCCAGAAATGACTTCTCCCACTCTGAAATAGGATACAAAGGGCTAATAGGAGTAGCCTCCAAGAATGAAGCACAAACAAGAACAAAAAAGAATGTGTTTTAGCTACAAGATTCACACGCCAAACCTCCAGGAAGGCATAAACCCCAAGGCAAATGGTACGGCCAAGGAAGAAACTAAAGGAACAAAGCTGAAAGATGTAGATCTGCTGAAGATGATGTCTCTGATGAAGAAACCCCCTTCCTTATTACAAACAAGTAAAAACTGAATAATAAAACTCTGATTGTAGCATGTAGAACCTCTGAATGAAGCCCTCATAGTTGCACTAATTCGACTGGTCTCTCACAGTCTCAAAAATGCTCAACACTGAAGAGATCTCGTTCTCCAATGGAAGATTTTCTCAAACCCTAATCATAGAGGATAGCACAGAAGAAAACCAAAGGCAAAGTCAAAATAATCAAGAATAGAGTTTCTCATTGCCAAAATGCCTTATATCCCAAAAGGCATGAATTCCAAGAAGATGACGCCTCTTTCCATCATTTAAATCTTTTAAAATATAATTAAGTCCCTTTCAATAGTTTAGACTTAAATACTTGGGCGCCAACTTTTATGTTTAAGTGATTTAATTTTAAATCACTTTTTTATGAATATTTAAGTGATATAAAAAGGTATAAAGTCAATTTGACTTTATAATAAAGTATTAAGTTAATTAATAACTTAAATCACTTAAATAATCATAACTTTCTCAAAACTCCATATATTTGTGTCATCAGAAGCTGTCAACTCTTGAACTGCCAAGGCCTGCAGTGAACCAATCACTAAACTCTAAAAATGAGAACGACCAACTCCTCCAAAAAATACCACTGAACCTCTAACCAATCTAGTTAGCCCACAAGGGTCCAAGAAATAGGCTAACACACTGCACCTGGAAACTGACTAGAGCGAGGACATCACACTATGCCGAGTATAATAAAATGATCTTCATCTTGGATGAAGAAGAAGAACATGTTGAATTGTGCAATTTGGTCACAAAAATGTAGTTGGAATTGTTTAGGGTTCTGGCTTATCCAACGGTCTAGCGGCGTGCATGGGTTTTCACGACACATAATGATAATGTCTTTTACGAAACTGTTTCTATCTAGAAGTGCTTTTTCCTTCCAGTCATTTTCAAGACCGTTACTTTTGTAATGTAACAGTTTTGGTGTGTCTATATATATAAAGAATTTGAAATATCAAAAAAAAAAAAGAGGAGAAAGAGGGGGAATAGGAAGAAAAGTAAGAATTTTGATTTTAACAATTTTATTGTATAGAGAGCAGGACTTTGAACACGCTTATAAGCATTAAAGATTAAAGAGATATTATAAACCTTTGTGTCTATCAGTATTATCTTTGATTACAATTGAATTGTGCTTCTTTGTAATCTCTTTAATGTTTATCTATTATATGAAACTGAGTATGTGATTATTTTTGGGACTTTGAATTCAGGATAATTCATCGGTTGAAAAAAGTTTTGCAAATCATTATTTTCTTCTTTTTCCTGTTGCGGGTTTAACGTAAATGGGCTTTGAATGGTTTGTTTATATTATTTTTATTCTGGATTAGCTTATCACATTTACTTTTGAATGATTATGGGTAAATGTCTGTGAACCTTTCCTGCTTTTTGGTTAAAAGCATACCCAGTATTCCCATTCATTGAATATCATTAGAAGGTAGCCACGCCTTGTAAAATAAGTAGAGAGCACTTGCAAATACCACTGCTAGTGATTCAATTGTTGGTGATCTTTGTCCTTTTACCTGGGCGTTTTGAGTCATTTTATGTATTTATTTATGAAGGATAAATCTATTAACCAACAAAGTCAAAATTTGAGTACTTGATGTCCCGCTTCATCCGCTGTGTCCTCATTTGATATGAAACGATCTGTTGCCATGGCCTCGTCTAGCCCCTATAATACACAACATAGTAAATAATGTTTAGTACACCAATTATATCATATCAACGAATATGCTATCCAACAAAAAACCTCACTTTAGTCATATATTTGACATATTGATATCATGTTTTGGCCATCCTAATTTTCAAACTTTTCCCTTGATCATAGAATCACATTTAATCACCATTCTTGTGCATTTTCAACCAATAAGTTTGACCTCAGAGGCCTCATGGACAAAAAAATGACTTTATCTCCTCTATGTTGTAGAATTTTTGAATTCATAAACACCTTCCTCCTTTGGTTGAGGTTGCTTTCTCTTCTTATCTCTATTGAATTTGCAAATTTTGTTGTCATATCTATTTCCACCCACTTTCCTCTCTACGATTTAGTAGTTCTACGCTGTCCACATCCTCTCTCCATGGCCTCCTCTAGATCCTGTAATACACAACAATGGCAATAGTCACATAACAACTCTGTACCAAGAGAATATTGTTGAAATTAACTTGTTAATATGCTCGCTTTTCATTAAAACACACTATGAAAAAAAATAGGACATTGCAACATTTTTCTCTTCATGAAAAGTTTACATGTAAAATCTTGACAACTAGAGCTCAAATCTTATGATTACAAGATGACTACAAATTCACATCAAAATTAAGACATTTATTTACAAGCTAACTACAATTAAAACCTATTACTAATAATTTTAGCTGAACATCCCTTCCATGGTCCCTTGTTATCCTAGATGAAAGAAAACCTATTACTAATAATTTTAGTTGGTTCTCTACCTTACACTTCTTCCACAAATTCATTAAAACCGTAGATATTTTCTCTTTGAAAACTAGATATTGGATTTCTTATTCTTGATTGAAACCTACTTTAGGATGGAATGATGAGATCTAACAAAGTGTAAAAGCATGTCAAAATATGTAATATATGCATGGATAAAGGCAATAGACAAATATATATGATAATATATGATGAATGATCTATCAATAATACATTAAATAAGGGTGGGTTAGTGGGATCAAAGAGATTACACAAAAAAATCCCAAACCCTAATCAAGATAATGGCAATGAAACATAGATAAGGGGTGCATCCAAGCCCTAATAAAGTATAAAATGAATCATATATACTTAAAAATGTTAGATTTATAACCTTAATGTAGAATGATAAACTCTAAGGATGAAACCTGAGTGTGTTTAAGAATGTTTGGTTCATGAATTTATGTAAGGAAAAATAACGTGCCCCACATAAATATCCCAAGTAAATTAATTAAATCAAAATGAATAAATAATATATCCTGCCCAAGATAAAGAGTTGAGAGTAATAACACCACTAAAATAAATGCTCAAAATTAAATAATAAAAATAATGGTATTTAGCTCTAGGTTTAATGAAGATATGACTATGCTAGACATTGCTAAGTGATTTATTAGTGCAACAATATCTAGGATTATAAAAAACTATCTCAAAACTATAAAATTCATGATGCTTCATTCCAATACACTTCCATGGATATGGAATTGATCTCAGTGCATAAAAATATGAACCTACACGTAGAACTAAACCTTAACTATAGATCTAATCTTCACTGAATTGGATGTCTATAATTTATTATCTTGATGTCTACAACCTATGTCTAAGAGGGGTTGTGTCGATAAACATTATTGAGGATTTTGTTAGGCTAGGATATTTCTCCTTTAGTTAAACTCCTATTACTAATTTAATGATACAAATAAATGATTGAAGTCAACAAGGAAGCATGTAATACACATAGGAAGCTGATGCAATGTCAATGTCACATGATAATGATTTAGTTCTCATAGATAATTTTTTTTAATTACCCAATAAGCCCTATATCTAAGATGATAGTAATGAATTAGGGTTTTTCCTTTTATACAAATCTGTAACATGCAATTTGAAATATTTCATGCTTTAGATGACTCATCTAGTTGTATAGGGTGAACATGGGCCCATTTAAATTTAAATTTAAAATTTTAGGGGTCATTTCTGAGTTCACCAATCTAACCTCTATTAGTTTTGCACCCACAAAATTGACATGGGATAAGGAATAGATAAAATAGGGAACCATGATTGCTCCCTTGGAACATATGAAGATGAAGTCAATTTAGGATCAATTTATTTATCAACTTCCATGCAAAATACATCATTTTGCACACTACTCATTGCTTTAGGGACAAACAAGTCAAAGTAAGCCCAAAATGAAGGGGAAAAGTGAAGGGTATGAATTTTTCACCATTACAAGTTTATAAATTGTAGGCAATATTTTCAAGACATGTGTTCTAGTTTATGTAACCTATAAATATTTTTATTATCAACTGAATCTATTATATAAATTAAGTAAAGGTCATTTTTTGGGATGTAGCTAAGAAAAACACTAATTTATTGTGTGAAATTTTTTGAAAGTTAAAAAAAAAATCTTATTTATAATTCAACAAAGTATACAACTTTAGTCCCTTGAGATTCAACAATATAATCTCCTCTATAGAACATACATGCCTTCAATGAATTGAAATAATTTCTATTACTAGTTAAACAAATAATTTTATGTTATATTTATTTTTATGTTCAAGATATTGGTATACTGTAGAGTGAAATATAATACAAATGTAATGAAAACTCAAATCCCAATTTGTTAGGTCTCAAAAACGCTGGTTGGAAAACCTCAAGAGGTTTCCAGGCTCTTGGTATGTTTTAGGCTAACGAACAAGGCCAAATGGTGTATTTGAACCTTCTTCTCTTCAGGGTTTTCCAGACCTAGGCAGGTGTACCTATGCAAATGAAGCAGACTTAAACTATGTGTTTCCTACTTGAGCAATCTATCCACAATGGAAATTGGGAGTGGAGAGATGCAAGCCTAGTTTGGTATAAATTGTATAAGCAATATCAAGGTGAAGTTCATTAATATGTCCAGTTAACAGATGTATGGTTTTGAAAACAAATTTGATAGAATTAGGTGATGAAATGGGTAAGACCAGTGCCTTGTTGGGTAAATGGAGTCAAATGAAGATGTAAGATGAATGATTCATATTGGCTATAACTCAAACTATTTGGAACACTGATGTTGGTTTATATCTTGTATAAATGTGCAAGAATGCAATTATCAAGTTCTTCTTATAGATCCAAATGACCTTTTCCAGATTACTGTGATTAATTAAAAGAATTTAATTCTTCCTTGAAGGGGCCAATTAATTGAACCATGCAAGAACATGTGCCTTGATAAATTGAAAATATCCTTGATACGTCAATTTAAATAATAAGGAAATTTCAACCTTGGAGACAACCTAATAATATTTTTCAATTAATTCAACAAACAATTGACACCAATATATGAAACCACATAATCAAAGATCTTTCATTGATTTCCTCAAAATTATGCTTGCAACATAGTCTTTCGAAATGTAAACATTATGGAACACTTTTGCTATCTATCTATTATCCATATTCTACTACTACCTCCTCCTTTATATTTCTTTGGTCTTGGTCTCTCTTATATATATGAGAGGCAACAAGCTTCAAACCAAAATACACGTCCTTTGATAACAAAACATGATTTTAAAACTAAGCATAATTTAAGAAATTAACACAACCATAGATGTGGGCACCAATCCATTAATCTCCGAGTAAAATCCCATGATCACCTAAGACCTGTTCAAAGCTTTTACTATATAATAGGGTTCACATCATCACTACCGACTGATTTTGATTGTTGCTTAGTTGTGCTTGGAATGTCGACTGCCTGATTGATAAACAGATTGAATGTTGAAAGGTGATGAATGTATTCTTGTTCTACATGAGTGTCTGCATTGGATATTACTTCTTTCATATCATACTCCATGTACATGAATTTCTCAATTTGTTTATGAGTATTTTGTAGGACCATACCTTCATCGTTGATTCCTTGCAATGCAGTTGTTAGAAACTCTGTAAAATATGTTTTCCAATCATCCCTTTCTCGAAGATTCCCTGTATCATCATGGAGTGCAGGAATCAAATTAAAGCAACCAAGCTCCTCTTCGAGTCTACATTGATATTGGTTGTGAGATTCCACCAAGTTGTTATATCTTTGCAGTGTTTGTTCTTTCAGAATTTGTTTATCCAGAAGTTCCCTCTTTTTATCAATCATTCTTCTTTGCAATCGGACATTCTCCTCTAGTGTTGATTGTGTTTGCTTGAACACACTCCAATAATCATCAGCTTGCTTCATTAGCTTATTGAACCTTTACTTGATTATCTCAGACACAATATTGTACTTAATGACTTTCATTTCCTTTTCTTGTGTTTTACAATTTTCCTGGGCTTTCAAATGGGAACTTTTCCTATAAGATACATCAACTAATGCATCTAATATTCTCTTGTCCTTTTCAAGCCATGGAGAGTACAATTCTGAAGTAGAAGAGGAAGATGAATTCTCCTTTTGATATGATAGCTCCCTTTTCAATTTTTCATTTTCTTTAACCAACTTTTCAATTTGTGCTCTACTGAATTTTGCCACATTGACATTCAATTTTGCAGTTTCCAAGGGATTAGTGTCCCCAAATCTTTGGACCAAAAGATGTCCAAACACTTGATTTGGGTTATCAATTATTTTTGGCCTCTTTTCATCGGGGTATAGTGACCAAATAAGAAAGGTAGCCTCATCTGGATTATACCCAGACCCTGAATATATCTTGTCACTAGCCTCCTCTGTCAGGTTCATTGTCTTATCCCCTCTTTTTTTGAAACTATCGAACACAATTGAAAAGAAAATGTCCCATCCTAGTAGAAGTAATACCCCAACCTCTTGAAGTAATTATCTACCTCTCTTGGGGGTGATAGATTGCATCTCCTTGTCAATTTCCATTTTCAATTCCTCTAAAGCAAGAACTTCCTTTTCAGGAGTAATATCTTGCTCCTTTTGTCTTATTTTCTTTCCCTTATATTCATAGACAAATGACTTGAATATAGAATTTTTAACAAAGTCACCATCAAAAATGAATTCTTGGCTAGCCTTGACCCTAATGTCATTAGATAATTCATTTGATGCTTCAAACCTTACAAAATTTTGTTCCTGAGGAGGCTCATATTGCACAATCACATGGGCTTTTATTTGTTCTACTTGTTGCTCCTCTTCATCACTCTTATTGGTGGAAAAACATACATCAGGAGTGGGTTGAGAGGATATGTGATCTAGAGGCTCCACATCTTCAGCCTATACTCTAGTATAATTTGCATGAGATGTATCAAAAACATATGAAGGCACATCTTTTACTATTTCATTTATATGAGCAATAAGTTGCTCGATCCTAACCAAGGGATCCTGTATATCACCAAATGCTTTTGAATATGAAGGGATATTCTTTCTCTTCTACTCCTCCATGAGCATAAATTTATTATATGAGGCCATTCTATCATTGGTGGAAGCTTCATCTTGGTTCTTGATCACATCATCAATCGTAAACCAATGCCCATACCCTAACAAACCTTGTGTTAATCTTGCTTGATGAATAAACCCCTTGGCATCAAATTTATCTCTTTCATACCCAAGTGAAAGGTTGTAATATGCTATTTTAGCATCAATTTCTTCATATCCTTCATTTGCAACTACTATAAAATCTCCAAAACAAAGAGTATTGGGCATGAATGATTGCTTTTTATGACCCTTGAGGTGTTTAGCATCAAATTTTGCTAGTTTCCGTACAATCTCCAGATAAGCAACTCTATTTGGAACTACACGGGGTAGCAAGTTTGGAATCCCTTCAAACCCATAGACTCTTATTACTATGCAGTCGGAGAAAGCATACCAGTCTCCCCAATTACGGTTCACTTTTCCTTTTGGGTCATTCTCCTTTGGCCTCATAAATATTTGTACCTTAGGGGATAAGTTGTGATCATATGAATATCCCAGTAGCTTCATGAGTGGTTTAACAAAAAATTCCTCAAAATATAAATAATGAGACCTTTCACATTGAATATCCCATAGTGAAGTCCACATCTGTATAGGTCTAAAGTTTCCATTTTCATTTGTATCTTTGATCCTCAATTCTTTACTCCATACATTTATGGCATGTCCCTCATACAAAAGTAAATGCATTAGCAAGGAATAGTGTTTGAAATCTATCCAGTCATCGTTATTTATTATCCTTTCAAGCCCTTGGTTTAGGGCATTAGCCAAGTAGCTTGCATAGTCGAATGACCTAGCATCCTTACTTCGTATATCCGCAGCTACAACCATTAGTGCAATAGACATAAGGGGTGGAACCTTTATTCCAAAGACATGACCGGCTGAGTAATAGGTATACTGAAAGTATTCTCCAAAAATATCTACATGAAAAGGAGGGTTTTCTTTGCTCAAAAACCTCTTGAGCTGGCCATCCTCATTTTTAGGTCTATGCAAAGGCAATTTCCATCTCTTGTAGCTAGTATCAATACAACAATATTCTGTCAATAGATCTCTAATTGTGAATGGAAAATTTTGGGGACATTCTAATTGAAATACATTAGAGATTAGGTCTTGGGAGATAACAAGCATATCGACCCACTCAGTGACTGGATAGTTATTTTCTTGGTGTTATACCGAATGGAAAGAGCTTTCATTAATTCTATGTTGATGAATACGTTTGGCACCACAAGTCTTCCTAAGTTCAACCTCCATGGGTTACAGACTAGTTGGAATCTGAATTGCTTTCTGTAGTGATACATGAAAAGTTCATATCCTCAATGTGGCATCCAAACATCCCCCAAACCCTTATGTTTGTCTAACAATTTACTTGTTTGAACACTTCTCCTGGGTCTTGGCCTCGACCCCAAAGACTGGTCTATCAAATCTTGATTTAAATTCCTCTTTTTGTTTTTTTTCTTTGCCTTAGGTTTTTCCACATTTTCTTCCATTGAAAACTCTGAAAAAATGCAACTTTCTAGCTAAGAGTGATGTACTTACATGAATTTTTGCCTCTCCTAGTTTTGCTACGTAAGAGCTCTGAGTTCCATCTTTTCTGCTTCTTCCCTTAGCGTAGCCCTCCTATTTTCTGCAATTGTATGATCAACTTTTGGTGCAATTTACTTCTACTCTGGCTCATTAATATACCACTTGTTTCAGTCTTGTCATCGAGGAGAGCATTTATGTTAAATATCCTGACAATGCTCTTGGACGTCACATCAACTAGTAGTAATTATTCATCACTGTATTGTTGGAGCCTTGGTTCATTTTCCAATGACGACCACCTTCTCCACCAATGAATGTCTTTCTTTTGGTCTATCGGTGGGATACCAAACAATTCTACCCCGATGCACCCTAGCTTCACCGTTGAAATTTTGATAATTCGTGATTGTATCGGGCTATCGGGGGACCACAATCATTCGTTCCACCGATGTATTAGAGTTATGGCGATGTGATCATCATTATTGCCTCTATCAGTTTGTCAGGGAGACTACCTTGGAAGTTAGCTTGATGGAATGAGGTTACACCGATGCAAAGTTATGAATTGTCCTCTTCGGGCTATCGGTGGGGTGGTGATGGGGGTTCCACCGATGATGTCAATGGGACTTCAAATTCTTTATGAATGTGATTGTTTGGGTATGCTAGCTGCAAAATAGATTTTTCCACACAAATCTCAGTGATTTGTCTAAATCATAAAATTAAGTGTGGTGAACTTTTGTAAGGACTGGGAGGTAAGTGGATAGAGGCTGATGAAAATATGTGGGATTTTTCCAGTCCTAACACAGTCCAAATATAAAAAAATTGTTATGAAATGAGATTTTATATATCAAAATGTATTCCTTATGAATCTTATGTCATATTTGCTAAATAGAATTATGTAGCTTTTGAAGTTTAAAAAAAATTATCAACGAGTTTTAATAGCCTATACCATATTTTCTAAAATTATTTCTCTATTTTTAAATTTCATTACATTTTTAAAATAAATGATAGGTAATTGATACACAACCTTTAAAAAATGATTAAAAATGAAAATTAACCACAAAATTGGGGAATTAAATCATGGGAAACTAAGAACTAATTACCTCATCAAAGAGACACATGGTCCATAACAATACTAAATTACTAAAATTTATTTTAAACTATTAATTTAGTGCTTCTAATAACTATATGGAAACATTTTATCCAACTTGGCACAAATAGGTGCTAAATTAGGCGCACTTTGCACAACCTTTGGCACCCCAAAATTATTACATTTAGGGTTGAAATTCAATGTTAACTACGCCGAATAATGAATCAAAAACAAAAAAAACAAAAATTCTTGTGTGAAGGAAGAGATGAGAGGAGGGCGCCACAAGGAAGAGGAGAAAAAGGGAAAAATGACAGCTAATTAAATATCGAGATAGGTTAATCTCAGATATTACATTTTTGAGAGATGAAATTGGTCAAAAAGCCTGTTGGGTATTCATTGTCATTGGTTGGTTCTTCACCACCTTCATATTGCTATGGCACCTAATCACTGAATCATGGTTATCACCATTGTTACTTGATCATAGACACATTGTAAAAGCCATAGATGCTCCGAAGGTAGTCCCTGCATCAGGGAGAAATCTTAGAATTTTTTTTTGTCGACGATTTCGACAGATGTCAGGATTATGTGATCTTGCAGGTATATTAACTGTAGTTGATTCACTTCATTCTCTTTATCCATTCTAATTGGAGTTTTAAGGGTGGTGTGAACAGAGAACACAAGGTTCACCCTCTGAGGGATCGACCTAAGGCTATGGAGGAAATCTTCCCCATAAAGGAAGAGGTATTTGCATCATCTCCTTGTTTCTTCTAGCACTGAAACAAAAATTTGTTTGATGCAATTCATTACGTATATAAAAACCGAACCCTTGTCTTTGAAATAAAACTAAAATTTGTTTGATACAACTTATTTACCATATAAAAAATATTGAAACCCCATTACTGCACTTTTAAAACTTATGCAAAAAAAAATATTTCATCGCAAGATATTTACATTGCCTCCTTCCTCGAATTTACTTTTTGTGAACTATTTCCTTAATTTTTTTTATGAAAGGGATTTCAATGAAAGGTCATGTGGTTTCTGGTTTAAATTTTTTAGGTCAAACGAGGGTTTGATTTTATATAGGATATAGCGAGGGTGGCCATACAAAAAAACTATGTTGCAATGATAAAAAAATGAGGGTTTATCTAAATTTATATTTCGTTGTTATGACATATTGGGATTTCAATTTCTCAATGGTTGATATTGAATGCACAATGTCATAGATTTCATTGTTATTGGAACTTCAGATCTTTTAATGATGATCAAGATATTTTTGTAGTCCATGTGATAGAGAACAAAGCTTCTAGAAAAAAAAACCTTCATATCACAAACTGGACGAAAACTTTCATACTTGGTAGTGTGTACTTCATTTGCCTCCATAGACTGGATGAAAATAATTTTCCCTAGGTCGCCTCAAAATGTCAAGCAATAGAGGGAAGGGAGCAAAGGGAGTAGACTCTGACCACAATGAGGTAATTCATTGTCAATTTATAGATTTGTAAATGTTTCCATTGTTTCTTTGATTTTTATTTTTTAGTTTTTTATTTCTAAATTTAAAAGAAGAAATTTATTTTATATATATAGGGACATGAGACTAACAAATATAAAGAGGCATTGGCTTCCATATTGGGGGTAGAGGCAATGAACAAATTGGATGGTGTGGACTTGACAATGCTTGCTAGATACATAGAAAAATGATCTAGTAAAGCCCCTGAAACATTGCAACCAAATCAACCGTGTCAAAGGGAATCAATTGATTCCCCAAGCAGTCTTGGGTCGATCAAAAGATCCAAGAGGAAATCAATAACAATAAACTCTAAGAATGTGGAACATGGAGTGGAGACTTCCAATGTCCTAGCCACTCTTGGGACACAAACTTCTTCCACCACACCATGTTTTGCATCATGCATTGGTAACTATGATACCAAGATAGAATACGATGTGGTTTCAGGGGAAGTCTAAATGACATATGCTAGAAAAATGTTTGTGAATAGGTTGAAGGAATCATGCCTTCAATGATTCAAAGACAATCTACATTTTCCATTCTCAAAGATACCCATGCACCTACAAAAACCAGTTATCCATGACATGGAGATTGAATTTGGCATAGGTTGGTCTATAAAGAAGATAAAGCTATGAATGTCTCAAAATTGTAAGAGATTTCAATGCAACCAAACAAAGAAGATAAAAAAACTCCCTCCTGAGCTAAGGCTCAAAAAAAGGCCAATTGATGTAAGTGTGAAAGTATGGAAAGAGCTTGTAAAAGCATATGAGAAGTCTGATGCATGAAGGAAGTCTAGTGAGGAGAGTACGCAGGTATTTGAATTTTCTCATAAGAATATATCAAATTTATTAAAAGATTTTTAGATTTTATTTGTGCATAGTTAAATTGAATTAGTATATGTTTTAGGACAAGGCCTCCAAGGCTAGGCTTGACAAACTTCATGCCACACATCATAGTGGCTAGAAAGGTTTACAGGCCTTGATCTATACATTTGTAAGTATATTTAATATGTTAAATGATATTTTTTTTATTTCCTAGAAAAAAGTAAATGATTGCATATTAATTAGTTTAACTAGTCCATGTGCCATGTTTTGCAAGGAGTAGAAATATGGCCGACATCTAATACAATTTGAAAAGGAAATGTTACAAAGCAAAAAGTGGACCAATTTTGTAATCTGGATGGAGAACGAGGTATCAATAGTTTACTTTCAATAACTTAGTTGGATATTGTTGTGTTAATATATCAATTTACATTTCTTGTGTTGAGTTTCAATAATCTTTGAAGAGGTTATAGAGTGATACTTGAGACAAACAGTTACAGTTGTACTTTGTTTGTTGTGTTTGGTTTCTATTGGTCTTCTTGTCTTTTTGAATCAAGTGGATTGTTATTCATAGGTCGCTTGTCATTCTTGTTGATCATGTGGATGTAGTTATCATTGAGTTTTTAGGTGGTCTCCTAAGTGAACAGACCAAAGGTTTTATCTCAAGTCTTTGTTTCCTAACCTTTTATTATAAGAGTTAAAGGGGGGCATGCATTAAAGTTACATTGTTGGTTATATTTCAAACCTTTGAAATATAATAGTGGGAATTTAATTTTAATATGCACATTTTTTTTTGTTGAGAAGGAGCCATCATTGGTAGTAGGCATTAACTTTCCTATGCCATAACAACTTTGGGAAGTACTAGTCTTTAATGTGCTTGGTTTTGGGGGATATGAGGGAGAAAAGGAAGGATTGGGGAAACATTTTGGGGGGGAATTCTTCTATTTTCCTTGGGGTCGAGGAAGGAAGGTTGATGGTTGGATGCTAAGTGATTTAGAGGAAGGGAGGATTTGGGTGTGCTCATCATGTTGGCTAAGTATCTTGTTGTTTGGATTGGAGACTAAGAATCAAATCTCCAATTGGTCTTCTTCAACTAAGCTAACCTTTCTTTGAAGTAAAGCTCCTTGTCATCCGTTCTTGCAAAATTACACTTACCATTTTGGTGAAATATTTCCTTTAACTTGTGTAACTGTATGTGGTCTTGTGAAAGCCTATGCTAAAGGGTTTGGATGAGGAAAATATTGTTAACTGTGAGAGATAGGACTTAAGACTTTGGGACTTACAAACAAATACTTTGTCTTGGTATTAGTCTCTTACAAGAGTAAACCCATCATGGGTTTTGTCTTTTCTCACTATCCAGTTTTATGTAAGCTTTTGACTTGGTTTTGTTGAAACTAGTTGGTTGTCCTGTTTGGAATTTCCATCTTGAATGCAGTTAGATTTTGACTTCATTTTTTGGAAAACTGTTGGTTATTGTGTTTTGGATTTCTATCATGAAGGAAGCTACGCTAATTTGGTCATAGTTTGAGGTGGAGTTTCAAACCCTGGCTAGAATTGCTAGAATGCTATCATTGTAACATACCATGAGTCTTGAGGAAACCTGGCCTAGTTCATGGGTATCTTTTTTGGCATGGTTGTAAACCCTAATGATGTTGGTATTTCACCTATAAATGTCCACTCTCTCAATTGTGGATGCGAGGTCTTATTGGGATTAATAATGCCACTCCTAGGTGGGGTTTTGGGATGGTTTTGGATTGTTGGTTTGGGTCAACTTGCCCCCCAACACTCCCTCCAAGGTTATGAGGTTTGCATTACTGAAGCCACAATGGAATACAATGTTGAAACAACACTACATGATTGTATTTGATTACCAATTGACTCTTGGAAAGAATGGGTTTTGTCAATTGCATACAGTTGTGTAACATTGCAATAGTTGTATTGTACTTATAACTAGAAGAGTCTATTGTGAAGGCATTTGTTTGATGAGGATGACCTTTGAGTTCATTGTAATGACTTTCACTAACTTAGAAATGTGATTTCAAACTAGTATTTATTAAATTGGAGACTGTTTGTGAACAAATTTATCTTAGTATGGACTTCCCTATGTTTGAATGACTGAGCACTATCCACGAAATAGTAGATATTATGTACTTGTGATCACTCCGTCATTTGGATAGAGGACTCATAAATGGAATATAGAACCTTCTACTTTATTGTGCATAAAATCCTAAGGGTTGATTAAGTTATTGTGCATGGATGTAAATGGAAACTTTAAGCTCTTTGAAGGCTTGCTTATTGTTTGCAAAGTAGCATTAATTTCTTATGTTAACTATGGAAACATCATGTGGACAGTAGTATGGTGTTGACTAAGGAATTATCTTGTAAACACTAGACAGGTCTGTTAGAGTTAGAAATGGCAGATATCTAATAATTAAATGTAGATTTAATTAATAAATAGAGAAACTAAAACACACACAAAATAAATCATAACACAGATAATTTAACGTGGTTCACCCAATCTGGGCTACATCCACCAAACCGCAGCCATCCAATACTTTTATTATCTAGTGTAAAACCTATTACAATCTTGCAAATAATTGCATTTTTCATCATACTATAATACCCAACCGAACCCCTTTTTAACAAGCTTAGAAGCTTCCAGATTTTTGGGTTCTACAAAATCGGATTTTTCTTTTTTCATTGATTTTTCCCTTTTTCAGTGATCACACGAAAAAGTAGGAGGAAAAATTTTCTTGGAATTTTCTCGGGGGCTGCCACCCCCGAACCCCCACCCGGGGCCCAACCCGACCCTGAACCCCGGCAAGGATAAGGGCTGGGATGTACAGTATACCATGGGCTATACAGTATAGCATGATCAGTCGCCACATACCAACAAGGTCTATGCATGTTAATCATATACTATAACCCTACATTTGGAAGGAAATTTTTATTGTAGATGTGATATATATTGTACAGTGGTATCTGGTCTATGGCATGACATCTTTAGTAGGAGGTACCTTCATATTTCTATAGCCTCATGTTTGGGCTAAGGGACCATAAAGTTAAGTGTGCATTGTATGGTGTTATTGTATTGGAGGTTGTTGTATGCAAATCTACAGTGATATAAAGAGTGACAATGTTCATAATTGGTTTTTGAATATGCAATGACACCTTATTATCATTGAAGAATAGATAGAATTTATGCTCAGTATCTCAAGTGGTAGAGTTGTTGGATTCCACTAAAATTGTACTCCTGTAGTAAGCCATGCATATAACCCATGGCTGATACAATGAATAGTAGGTAGTTGGTTGATATAATGATCTATAAAGTATAAATCTATCAGTGATATGATATAATTTAATGGTAACTATTAGTATTTACTGAAGTTCTTAGATGTAACCTTGTATTGTTATAATGGATGTGGCGGTACAGTAGTGTATATGTTCTTTGTAGTGTTTTGATCAAGTATGAATCTGTTGTATATGGCTTGAATAGTCTTGATAGTTAATTTTATTATGAACACTTGCTAAAAGATGTGTAAATCATTGTAGCAATCAAACTAACAAGAGTGAACTTTATGATATTACATAAAGCGTGAATAAGACCTTGTCTTTACTTTAAGACATAAAGTTAGACATTGATTTGATAAACCTGAGTTTAAATACTTTGGGATAGAAGCTCTTATAACAATAAGATCTTGAATCGCCTTTAATGGTCACCAAATATTGGTATTGTTAGTCTAGGCAGTTAACCTTGTCATGAGAACTCTATAGTTGAAAATATCCCTTAAAATACTTTCATCTAAATGGTTTTAAAAACTCAAACCATAGGTTACTACATCTTAAATCAAATGTACATAAATATAACTTTTGTGAAAGATACACTATTTTTGCAATAGGGGCAGATTGATGAATCATAATTGGATAGGCAGTTGGAAGCAAGGCATGACTTTTGTTCTTGTGTAGTGTTGTAAATGTGCACTCCATGGGGACAAAACTTGTAGATCTTAGTGTCAATCATGATATAGGCACAATTTTTTTAATTGTTGGTCATGTAAATGTGAGTTTTAAGCTACCACAAGTGTAATCTTAAGTATAGTCTCGCTAAGGAAAGCATGGATATAAGAGTCAAACTTGAGATACATGATCTTGACTTTCTTCTTGGTATACCTAAAGTTTCTAATCTCTTTGTTAATAAGCTAGATGTCAATTTGAACCAAGGATGTGTTTCCAACATTTGTGATGATGTTTGCATTCATGAGGACGATAAGCTTAGCCCTCAAGATTTTCTTGAGCTTGGTATGAGCATGTTGTAGTTTGAGAATGTTAGTCATTATAAGAGATCCAATTTTGATTCATGTGAGGAATGCCTTGCACTTGAGAATGTTTTCTCTGATTGAGAATTGAGTGAAGCTTTACAAGAAAGTGAGGAAGAGAAATAATTTTAGTGTTCTTATTTGTAGTGTGTGTGTGTTAAATGTGTAAAGTTAGTATCAACACAAACCTTCATGAAACGATTTATATTAAAGATTCAAAGCAAAGAAGCTACTCTAAATTGCAATGAAACAAATGTTTTAAGAACGTCTCATTGTCCTCTATTCTTAATGATTCCTTTAACCTCTTGGCCCTCATATTTCTATGTGCACAAAGGCTATTAGAATGACACTTAAGAAATGAGATTAGTATTTAACATGCAAGCTAATTAAATTCCTACATGAAACTAAATGGTAGAAATGATGATGGATATTATGATGAATGATGGGTGACTATGACGAATGTACAAACGGTGGTGGATACTATGTTGGTGATCTATATGATTCTACATATGCTCAAATGAAAACTCTAAATATACTAATTTAAAATTCAACTATGATGCAAAGGATGACATAAAATGAAACTATGAAGCAAAGTGTTAGTCTAAGATCTAACTATGATGCAAAATGTATCAAAAGTTTCTTTGAAGCAATGTGTAAACACATTAAGGTTTGTGTTGATACTAACTTTTCCATTTGTTTTGTGATGGGAGCACTTTGGAGTCTTAAAATTATTTTTTATATCATGTTTTGCATCATAGTTAGATCTTAGACTAACACTTTGCTTCATGGTTGCATTTTATGTCATCCTTTGCATCATAGTTACATTTTAGATTAGTATATTTAGAGTTTTCATTTGAGCATATGTAGAATCATATAGATCACCACCATAGTATCCACCACTGTTTGTCCATTCATCATAGTCACCCACCATTCATCATAATCATCCATCATTCATCATAATATCCATCATCATTTCTACCATTTAGTTTCACGTAGAAATTTAATTAGCTTGCATGTTAAATACTAATCTCATTTCTTAAGTGTAATTCTAATAGCCTTTATGCACATATAAATCTGAGGGCCAAGAGGTTAAAGGAATCATTAAGAATAGAGGAAAATGAGACGTTCTTGAAAGATTCATTAAATTGCAATTTAGAGTAGCCTCTTTTCTTTGAATCTTTAATATAATTTGTTTCATTAAGGTTTGTGTTGATACTAACTTTGCACATTTAACACACACACAAAATGGAACCCACCGTATCACTTGAAAATCAATGTTTGGGGCATCAAAAAAATTATTTTCTTAGCATTGGTATCAAAATTTTATTTGAAACAATGTGTAAACACATTAATTCAAAGAGGGGAAAAATGTAATTTATGTGTTATGATGATGATGATTATTATGCTTATGATGTTGATGAGGATGTAATTTATGTGTTATGATTCTATGATGTTTTATGAATGATGCCTATATGATGTATATGATGGATCCTATTATGCAGATGATATGTGGTGCATTTTATGTTTATATGCTTTTCTAATGCAAATAAATGATGTAATGGATGAATGAATGATGTATGAAATGAACACATGATAATGCATATTTCTATTGATATTTATGTGATGTTTATATGTGATGATGATCATGATGATTATGATGCTTTGTAATGATGATTATGGAATATATGCAATGATGATATGATAATGCATGATTATGTTGATCCAATGAATCCTTTGTCAGTCTTGGATTTGAGTAATAAAAAATTCATCTTCACTACTGGTTTTAGATGTTCACAACAAGGGCATTATATCCTTGTTAATCAATCATGTTTTTCAACAACTTTTTGTTCTTGGAAATCTTACTCTGCTGGGTATGTCTTTCAATCTTCTTATGTGAATCCAAGATCCATTTTATTAAAGGAATAAATGATTTTAGTGATGCATCAAGTTCAATTATGCCCCTATTAAAATAGAGATTTTTTTCTTCTTGGAAATCTTACTCTCCTGGATATGTCTTTCCATCTTAATGGACCAATTTCTTAATCCATTAATAATTGATGGAATGATTTTGATTATGCAAGTGGGATGCAATGCACTTCTTTTTGTATTTTCTGGTGTGGATATTATGATGTAATTCATAGATGGATGAATGATGTGAAAATGCATATGTGATGTATGTAAATGATGATGGAACTAATGTGCAACTATATGAAAATGATGTGTTCTTGGTAATGTCAAGTGTCCTCAATCCATTAATGTGAGAGATAGCATCATTGTGAAATTGTTTCAGCCTTGGAAAACCCCTAAATACAGATGCAAAGCTATCATGGATGCAATCTAATCTAACCATGTAGATCTAGTATGCAAATTTTGTCATTGTAATAGTCGATTTGTTGTGCTTTTTATCATCATTGAGCCTTTAAAATGTTGAAAGTGAGTACAAGCATCGATGGTATATTTAGACCATGATGACTTGAGCACTACTTCTATGATGTTTGATAGTGCAAGTTAACACAAGCATCTAAGTATAATTAAACCAAGATGACCTGGGTATTGCTTGCGTAAACATACAAGAGTTAATCATTTTCCTATGCAAATTTGGAATGTCATTAGTGATACTTTGTAGAGCACATCCCACGACAATTTACACAGTAATAATGATCAACTCACAGACAACAGACAAAGAAAAATCACACTCCTTATTGACTCCTTTAGATCAATACATCATCGATGTGCTCCAGAGATATGATAGCAAAAATTAAAGTACAAAAATTGAACATTTGTCTTTGACATGATAAACCCACGATTCAGAAAGAACATCATCCATTTGAAGTTCACTTTTGATTTGATTTGTCTGTTTTGATTTGGGTGTTTGATGTGTTTTTGTTTGTGTGATTGATGGTCAATGTTGAGTTGCACTATGATCATTGTTTTGGGTTGTGTTTTCCCCATTGCTGTTTGTCTATTGGTTCAAGCTCAAAGTTTATTGCCCCCAGTGAGTTTAGGATTTTGCCCCTAGTCTAGGGTGAGACACGACCACGATTCCAGGATATGTACATGGTGCTTTCTGAGGATAGGCAAATGGATGGCGAAAGTGAACGGTCGACATGTTCACATAGATGGAAAATCTAGCCTATCACAAATAGCGCCTATTGCTAGGTTTTCACTGCTTGTTTTTATTGCACTTTTTCATATTTTATGATTTTTTTTTAATCTTTTTTTATTTTTCACTTTTTTTTTGTATTTTTCTTTTTTTGATTTTTGAAGGACATTTAAGATGGAATGAGATGATATGACCAATTGAAGGAACAAGATGCCCCACAATAGAGACAATGCAACCATGGATAAATTATAGATCAAAATGAAAGATTCACTGCAAAACATATCACACAAGCAACATATCTCTTGTCGAAAGATGATAATGGTTGATTGATTAGGATGCTAGGAATGATTGGTTTCATAAGGCATGATGATGATAAGTACTTAGGATGACTGATTTCCTCTAAGTACGATAAGATTGATGATTGTTGATGATTTATTGACAAAAGATATGAGGATTGGATAATGTTTTACAACCAGGCTCAAATATGATTTGCAAAATAAGATTCAAGGTTGCAAAGGGACATGATGACATGGATTTTGATAAGCTAGGAGATATGGAATGGAAGAAAGAAAGGATAAAAATAATGAATGGGATGATCAAGATCAACTATACAAGATATCGACACAAGGCCCAAGTATTTTGCCCCTATTCCTCATCAAGACCAAGGAGAAAAAGAAGGATGTATCTAGTAAGAATGATGGAATATGGATAAGACGAAAGATATGGTACGAAAGATATGGATAAAGCATATAGGATAAGATATATGATGTTCAAGAAAATCCTTAACTTTTTCAAGATCAAAGGTGGAAAATGTGGAGGATAATACATGCATGATAGGAATATGGAAGAAGGACTTAAGCATCAAGTTTCACGAACAAATATCCCTTTAATAAACCATGGAAATGGGGATTAGAATTATAAATGTTGGCCTATCAAAGGTATGATGGAAGAACTAAGGACTTATCCAATGGTTTGAATTAAAGGAGAATAATGGGGGATGAATGTTGGGTAATGGATAGGAGGTGGGAAGACTTGTTGATGGATAGATGGAAAGGATTGCAAGGTCAACATTGGCACACACCTTGAAGGATGGTGGAGTGATGGAGGAAAAATGGATTTGGAAGGTGATAAGTTTTTAGATGAAAAATTGGAGGGAAGCTTTTGGATTAGAAAATTTGGATGCCAATTTAGATTTTATTGCTTCTATGAGACTTTTTGGAATCCACATGACTTTTGACTTTGATTTTTGCTTTGTGGGCCTTTGTGGCCTTTAAGACTTTTCTCTTTGATTTATGGGCCTTTGTGGCCTTGGGAAATTTTTCCTTTTGCTTTGATGGACCTTTGTGGCCTTTTGAATTTTTCTTTTGATTTATGGACCTTTGCGGTCTTTGAAATTTTCCTTTTTGCTTTGATGGGCCTTTGTGACCTTTTTTATTTTTCCTTTGATTTTGGATCAAATTTTCTTTTATTTTTACATGCCTCTTCAAGGAGACATGTTGATCCTTTGACACATGTGTATTTTTATATGGAAGCTTTTGACATTTGGCACCCAAATTTCTTCCAAGAGAAATGGGAGGGGTGGATTGAGATGAATGGTATGGAGATATTATGGATGAGTGAGTGTAGGTAGAATTTTGAAAGGGAATCAAGGATGTGTGCCTTTGTTGTTCTTGAGGAATAAGATATGGACCTAGGATAGAGGGAAGGTTTGATGGACTAGGATGAGGACCTAGGATAGATGGAAGGTTTGGTGGATTGGGATGAGGACCTAAGATGGATGGAAGGTTTGATGGACTAGGACACTTAGGCATATAAACAAGCTCATGATAATATGGATTTTTTTGGACAGAAAGGGGTTCCAGGATACCTTGTTCATGAAGGCATAATCCTTTTCCTTTTTAATTTATACTTTGACACATTCTTTTACCAATGGGATATGTATTTTTTGTGAAACAAGATGCAAGTCCATTTTGGGGAGGATATGATATAGATGAAAGGATAGGTGTTAGAAGTAAACCGGATTGAATAAAGGTGGAGGATCCCAATTTGTAGGTTTGTGGTTCATGGATAAATTTTATAGGTGTGATAGGCTCTTGACATGGGGATGATAGGGTGTTTTGATCTTGATTTGGAAAAGGATCACGAGATGCAATAGATGGAGTATCTTGTTCTTTATTAGGTGTGGAATCATCATGAAGTGGTATGGAAGGCATATCTTGATCTTGATGAGGAAAGGAATCATGAGATTTTGTGGAAAGCATATCTTGATAATCAAATGGTAGGACATCATTAGATAGGATGGAAGAACTATCATGCTCCTAGGATGCAATGGAATCATGAGATGGTATGGATTCATTCAATGTGATGGAAGGAGGACTTGGAAGAATACTTTTCTCTTGAGATGGAAAGGAATCATTGTGGATGAAAAGTGAAAGGAGGGGATCATCATTGAATTCTTGAGAGATGGGATCTTGGTCAAAGATTGGAAGAATTTTGGTATCATTGGATGAAGTGGAAAGAATGCTTTGATCTTGATGTGTAAAGGAGTCTATGCTAGCATGGTTTGGACTGAGAGATTGACATGAATCATTGGATATAGAAGATATGATAGAAGAAGGTGGTTGGATGGAATCATTAACTTGGGTGAAAGAATCATGAGGTATATTTTGGCTTATGGGAGATGAAGATAGATGCATGACATGGTAAGATTGTTCAATATCCTTTGTGTTTGAAGACTTTGATTTGGGCTTATTGAATTTTTGCAAAAACTCAAAGAAATTGAACTTAGATGATGTAGTTGTTGGTGGAGAAGGTGTCATGTCCAAATTTCTGTTAGATGGATAAGAATAGATGTCTGACAACAAATATCATTATGTGGTTGTTTCCCTTTGCATATCTCAGATTTGTTGTTGAAGGTTCTTTATTTGATGAGCTAAAGCATTCAATTGATCCTCATCTATTTCAGCCATGGTGGTTTGAGTTTCAATTTCCTATTCTTTGAGTGTATGCTTTTTGGGATCTTGTTAAAATGGGCATACAAGTGTTATAGTTTTCACTAAACTTTTGATTGTTGTTTGGAGGAGTGCCAAAGATAAAAACTAAGTCAAATAAAATGACAAATTCTAATGAGACTAAGTTTGATTTGACTATATAGTTTCATTTCGTGATGAGAGGATGAAAAATCCTGATGATGAAAATAGGCTTAATAATCAAAGGTGTGATAAATTTGATGATTTTGGCACTTTGAGATGTTTAGATCTAGGTTTAGATAGACATGTTCACTTGTTAGACCTATTTGGCAAGTTTAGACTGCCGGTGAAACTGAGGAATGACTGAAAACTACTAAGGATTCCCGGGATGAGACTGACTGTCAGACATGAGATGAAACTAGGTCACTATTTTGTGGTCTGAAAAATGTGCCAAAATAGAGACAAAAAGTGCCAGAGAAAGTGCAAAAAGCACCAAAGAAAGTGCAAAAAGTGCCATAGAAAGTGCAAAAAGCACTAGAATAGGTACAAGATGCGCTACAGGACTTGCAAGATGCGCCCGAAAGTTTTACAAGGCTCTGTAAGCAGGTTTTGACTCTAGTAACTTGGAAAATATGCATGAATATAGGTGTAAGATGTGCCAGAAGGAAATCAATATGCACTAGAAGGTCTACAAGATGCGCTAAACTGGAAGAATAACACTGTTTCTTGGAAGTTTGTTTGATTTTTTGGATTTTCCAGTTGGAGACTTGGTTGTTTCAATGAATTTTATTTTGAATCAAGGTTTTCACTTTCGACATATGATGTTTTGTTTGAAATTTGTTTTGAAAACACTTTGATAAAGACACATCAAGCAATGTACAATCCTAAGGTTGTGAAAGACTATATTCTTTTGGATTCCACGTGGGTTTTACCCCAACCGTACTTATTCTTAGCGGATGAATTCAAAAGCTTGGCCATACGAGCTCCTCCTTACAGTGCACTCACTTCTTAGGTCAACCAAGCTTCCAGCCCCCATAAAAATCCCATGGTAGGCTGATCATCTCTACTAAAAACTATGAGAATGTGGATGCCTTTGCAACGACCATTGTTGCACCAAAGAATAGATAAAGTTTTTTGGCCAAACTATAACAAGGGTTGTAGTACAAACATTTTGTTCATGGGGGATAATCCATGTTGCGAGAGACCATTGCTACCCTTCTTGTCAGAACTATCCTTGTGATACTAGCCTTTGTTCCAGTATCCACATTTATATACCAGCTGGAAGTCGCTTGGCATTAGTGTGTTACCGGTTGGGTCGTTCCCTTGGGTGATTACTTTTTCCCACAAGGTAGGCCCTCTAAGATAAACAAAAGCAAGCAAGTATACCCATAGTTAGATCAATCTTTATTCTGCATGAATAAAGAGAGAACACACGCTATATACTCCACTCACACTCGCATATAAACACGAATGGGTTTGGCTTCTTGGTCACCCAGTTAAGGGGAGAGCATATGCCTACCATCCATTAAGCACGAAAGACATGGTGTTCATTAATCCTTTAATTAAGCTATGTTCCTAACTTAACCAAAAGGAAACAATTAAATCACTTCTAGCCCCTGCAATATGTTAGTAGTTTATGTTTGAGTCTTTGACAATGAATTTGGGAAACCTGCAAGACAAAAACATAGAGTATTAGCTCTCGGATTTAGTGAAAAATAATGAAACTATAAAATGTGAAAGAATAGAGACAATATGCGCCAATCTGAAAGCAATATGCGCTAGAGAAAGTGTTGTTTGCGCCAAAAGTCTCACATCCGAACCTGCGAACATAAAATTTCCAGAATGTTAAAAAAATGGGGCAGGGCCCCATGATGGGTGTCATTTTGTGTGTGTGTTAAATGTACAAAGTTAGTATCAACACAAACCTTAATGAAATGATTTATATTAAAGATTCAAAGCAAAGAAGCCACTCTAAATTGCAATAAAACAAATCTTTTAAGAATGTCTCATTGCCCTCCATTCTTAATGATTCCTTTAATCTCTTGGCCCTCAGATTTCTATGTGCACAAAGGCTATTAGAATGACACTTAAGAAACGATATTAGTATTTAACATGCAAGATAATTAAATTCCTAAATGAAACTAAATGGTAGAAATGATGATGGTTATTATGATGAATGATGGGTGACTATGATGAATGGAAAAACGATGGTAGATACTATGGTGGTGATGTATATGATTCTATATATGATTCTACATATTCTCAAATGCAAACTCTAAATATACTAATCTAAAATGCAACTATGATGCAAAGGATGACATAAAATGCAACCATGAAGCAAAGTGTTAGTCTAAGATCTAACTATGATGCAAAACATGATATAAAAACTAATTATAAGACTCCAAAGTGATCCAGAGCTCAAACAATAAACCTGCATGATAACGCTATTCAAAAGTGGATGAAAAATATAATGCCAAAGGATTCTATTTATAGCCTTTTCTAAGCATCTTGTGAGGTGGCAATAATCAACGGTCCAGATTCGAACAAGAAGAATGGATGGTGCAGATGGAGAGAATCAAGATGTTTTCCCCTTGACCAAAGACAACATGCCATTTGGATGGAAGAATCTCTTGACCAATGGGAAACATGCCAAATGGATGGAAGACTCAAGTGTGGGAAGAAAATACTGCGTGTTTGAAAATTGGTGGAAGATAATTCTATCTAAAATTAGAATTATTTAATTTCATGTGACCTTGGTGAGGTGGCATGAAAAGTTGTAGATAATTCCTATTAAAAATTAGAATTATTAGAATGTCCCCTTGACCAAGGGCAACATGCCAAATGGATGGGAGAATCAAGTGTGTGAGGAATAAGCCATGTGTTTGAATGCCAAATGTGTGGGAGAATCAAGTGTGTGAGGAATAAGCCATGCGTTTGAAAATAATTCTAATTTAAAAATTAGAATTATTTAATTTCATGTGACCTTGGTGAGGTGGCATAAAGAGTTGTAGACATGTGCTTGAATTCCTAATCTAAGATTAGTGAAACTTAATTAAATAAAACAAACTTCAGAAATTCATTTATTTAATTAAATCAAAAGAATATGATTTTTTAGATTTGAAGAATTAAAGGATATAACAATATAAATAAATTGTGAATTTATTTATACGTAGTCGAATATTAATTAAATAACTAGTATTTAATTAATTAAATGTTGTGACCGATTTTAGGTGTATACATGTGGCATTGGTTATCACTCAATAGAGGGTGAAGAAGATTGTTCAATTGAGGAGCAAGTAGAAGAACTTTGTTCTTCTTTTAATTTGCCCCACGTTCTATATTCTTGTGCAAATGTTTTGAACTAGTATTTGGATTAGGGTTTTCCTTCTTTTCCATATGAGTTTTGGGCCTTTGTTTTTGGTCTCAACTCATATGAAGATGTAGGTGCTCAATATGACATTGTGGACACGAGATTCTAATAGTTTTGTCTTTCTATGAGCCTTGCTTTGTTTGTTGATTTAGCTAATCGATATGTACATGGTTTTGCCATATGTTCTCAAGACAAATCTAATAGTAAGGTGGATCAGGCATATTGTTCACATTTCCCATGGTTGTATAGTTATATTTATTCTCATGTGTTATTGTAGGATCATATGATCTACCCTGTTTTATAGCTACTCTTGGATCACATTACTAGTCTATTCATGTGCAATTCATTTAAATTTTTTGTCTTTGACAGAGGGAAGTTTATGGATCAATTTTCCTTGTGGTCACGGGCCATGAGTTGGTATGCAAGCCTTATCTTGCATTGATTTTCTATAATGGAACAATTTATGCAATTTCTCTCTCCTATATGTCTATGTTGCATGTGAGTTTCCCTTCTTTGTTCTGTCATTGTGTATCTATGTTTTATTCACGTGTATACTTTCGTATGCATTTTTTTGTTTTATTGTGGTCATTCCCCACTCCTTTTATTTTTTGATATGCCACCTAGAGTTCATGGATTCTTGTAGTGTCAACAAGTGATCCTCATCCCCAACTAGAGGATTTGTTGGCACTATCTTTAGTTCTTCATCTCATGCACACTTAAATTTGTATGATGGTTTTCCACTTGTCACCAAATGGAAATGGCAGAACCAATCTTCTACCTATATGGCAATGTACTTCTTATAGTGGCCTATTGACAAGTTTCATGTGGCACTTATTTGAAGAACATGGTGGTTCCTAGGCATGTGTGGCCCAATCAGTATGTGACACATTACCCTTGGTGGGACTTAATGTCTTGGTATCCTCCCTTGATTATTCAACATATATCCTCCAAGCATCTTGTGTATGTGTGGCTTCTTCTAAGTTGTCAATTCATATTGCATCACTCCAACATGATCTAAATTGTTGGTTCAAAACTAAAATTATATGGTTTAACTCAATGTGCCTACACAATGCATTTTCAAGTACCTATGCAAAAGATTTGTCTCTTCGTAGATGGTTTTCAAAGGTGATGGGGATTTTAATTACACAAGTGGCCAGAATTGGTGGGTTCTTTAAATATTCTCCTTGTGTGATGGTCCAAGGACTCATTTTGGTTTGCTATTATATGTAGTGGAGTGTTGGGGTGGCCATTCCTTGCTAACTATGCTTGGTGATGGTTGCAGAGAGTTTAATGCCCAATATGGCCATTATGGTTATCTTTGCTCATGTCTTGGCATTCATTATGTGGTTCCACTCTAGATATTAATGTTGACTAAGATCCCAATGTGAGAGTATGGTGTGCAAGTCCTTTGAACTTGTTCATGAGGGCGTTCTTGCCCTCTTTTTGTTAGAGTCAACTATTTTGGGTATTCCCTTTGGATTGTGTTGTCATATGTAATTATTTCCAATTTTGATTTTGAATTGGTATTGTAAATGCTTTGGGGTTCCAAATTTTGAAACTTGGATTGATATCTTAGCCTTAGATCTACCCTTAGTGGCATATATGTATAACTTTGCTATACTAAGGGGGTTGGTTGGTTTTGGGCTATGCCTTGCTGTAGAGTTGTTCTCCATTTTGATCACGCATGTTCTAGGGCATCAACTAATGTAGAGCAAGCCTAGTTTCTTCATGTCAACATATGCTATAGGTCAAGGGAAGATGCCAGATTGTAGAGTCTCTTCATAACACAAGTGTCTTCATGTATGTCTAGGTGAATTTAGGGCATTAGTATGTTGTACTTGTTCCTAAGGCAATATTTTCTTGCTTGGTGTTGTATTAGTTAGTTGATGCATGCAACAACTGCAAAACATTATCAAAGTGTATTTGATTCTAATCTTTCTAATGCAATCTATGGGCTCACTTTGATTATTCATGGATTAATAAAGTATGCTTTGCTATGTATGCTTTTGGTTATATAAATGAATATTTTTGTTCAATCATTGACCCTAGATTATGATTGATGAATGCATTTCTAGTTCCTATATTCTATCCTGCACATGTGTGTGTATGTGAGACTTGATGTTTCACTCATTTATCCAACTGATCAAGTCATCAGTCTGCTATTGCTTGTCCATCACCACCACATTTAAACAACAAAAAAACATATTTTCACTTATGTTCTAGTGCACTAGCAAGTATAAATAATTTACTAAAGAAATAAGTTTCCAAATGAGATTATTAAATGGAAAGCATTCAAAGAAGAAGCATTGAAGACATTCAGAAGGTAAGAGCAAGGAAACGAGTCTTCAAACCCAAGAAAACCACTAGTGGAAAAAGTAGAACTAAAGCATCAAGAGATAAATGTGGTGGAATGGTAGCAAGAACTCAAGGAATGTCAATAAAATTTATGAGGGGTAATGGTCTAATAGAGCTACCATCAACTAGTAGAAGTTTGGACGTTTAGGCATTGAATCAACCATACTCTTCATTCACAATGATGCATCATGATCATGACCTGGTAACAAAATCTTCTTCTCCTAGTGTTTTTTTGCACACTATAAGTGATATGGTACAAGATGATGTAAACTTAGTTTGCGATTCCATGCTCTCCAAAACCAACCCTAGTCAATGAAAGGAAGGAAAATTTCACTAAAGAGACAAGAAATTTGATGATTTAAGGTGCGCAAGTCACAAATAAATGTGTTGATATAATTTGGACCTCCTCTCGTTCTAGGCACTTAGTTCTCATTGTTCACCTATGTTATGAGATTTTTGTCACATGTGCTATGTAGCATGAACCCTCAACAAGAAAAATAAGAGGAAAATGAGGGACTAATGATTTTTTCTATGATATCTACATGGAATATAAGGAAAATGATAGGAATTTCCCTTGGAACCGATTACGCCAATATTGGGATCAAATTAGGGACCATGTCGTATTCATGCAAAACCTAGATGTTAATAGGCCTAGTAGACAACTTGAACAAAATCAAATGCAGTTAGCACAATTCAATAGGGAGGATAGCATGCATGTTTGTAGTATGGTAGCATGGTTTCTAGGACATGGTAATGACTTAATAGTAGGACCTGGACATTTGGCAGTGCTAAAAATGTTGTAGAGAATACAAAATGAAAACCCTTTGAGATTTGACTTCACCCCATTACTAGAAGAGCATATGCATTCATAGTTGGCAGATTTTTTGCCAATAAAAAAATTTAGATATTGATCCCTCTTAATATATATGATTTTGCATCAATATTACCACCTATATCTACACCTGCAACCTAAAATGTGTCACACACTAGAATGTTATGATCCAATAATTGTGTGGGTTCCATACCTTCACAAGGCCTCCTATTATTACATGTTCATTGAATAATTTTTGCAGCCAACAATCACCTTGCTTACATGAGAATATCTCCAAGACTTCGAGAGTCTCAAATACTTCTCAAGAATACTAAGAAAGGTGATTGGTTCTTTACCCAAGATAGCACAACCATTAGACTATATGGATTCATAGGAACATTATACAAGCTCCCTAAATATGTTACACCCAAAGTCCTTTCCCTTGAATATTTAAGACAACTAGACATGATTGCCACAAGTTGTGAGAATGGAAGGGGGGGAGCAGCTTATTAGTCTCTTCCTCAACCATACAAGTATATAGTCTTGAAGAAAAGAAGAGATTTGGGGGTTTTTGACCAAAAACTAAAAGAATTATAGTTGGATGTTATAAAAGACTAATGGTTCTTTGACCCAAATCATGCATTTATAGGTTTGTTTGAAAAAAAAAATTGATTATAAAAAAATTGTGCATGAGCCTTGTCCACTAGTGGAAAGAAAAGAAGCCTAGAGGAAAATGATCATGCAAAATATTTATATGATTGGACCAGCTTGCAACTATTGCATGTGTTGTCATTGATGTCAATAGGTTGTGTTGCAAAAGGCATATTGTTGCATGTGATGTCAAATGAGCATATCAAAGATGGTCAGTAGCATCATATATAGCACAAAATGTAGAGGGTTGGCACTTAAGGTTATGTAATAGAATTTACAATTGATAGTTAAATTGTATAACAAATTTTTTTATGATCTTTACTAACGTTTATTAGAATTGTTGCATGTTTTACATCATTGGAATGACATATTAGCTGTAACTTTTTTGAAATTTTATTATGGCATGTGCACTTTGATATGATGTAACATGATTATGGTTTCGTTTCATATGTTGTAATATTAGATATATAATAGAAAAATAAATTATTGCATGAAATAAATAATAAATTTTCATTTTAAATGTTTTTTTTTTGCAGAACACAAGTCTTCCAGAAAATCAAGATGATCCATATGATATAGATCCAGAATATGTTGGTTCTGGTACAAATCACATGGTAGAGGATGATGATGATGCAGATACAAAAGACACCGAGGTCGATGACGATGACGACGACGACGACGACGACGATGACGATGATGATCACGATGGTGATGATGATGATGAGGTAGTTGTTGGTAGTAGCCAGTGACATTCATGATCATATAGACTGCATCATGGATCATTGTTGATATATTGTTATGATTCCTCTTTTCATGGTAACTATCATATATGTATCATTTTCACAGCCTACAGTACCATATTATTGAGTTGTATCATTTTGACATGTATCATTTTGACTTATATCATTTGGACATGTTTCATCTTGACTTGTATCATTTTGAGTTACATAATTTATCATTTTTACTTGTATCATTTGTACATGTATCATTTTGACATGATATTAATCTATTGGCATATTTAAATTTCACTTGTTTTAGTTATATTTGATGATGATATTATCAGTATTGACTTGTCAATTTATATATATTGAAAGTGGTCGATGATTTTTGGATGGATATTTATTATGTATAATGATTTTAATTTACTGCTCAAGATGGATGTTGTCAAATTCAATTAAATTATAGATATTTGACTCACTTATTTTAATTATAGATGATGATCATGTTATAATAATGATCTTGTTATTTAATCATATGAGTTAAATAATTAAATTACTTACTCTATAATCATATGAGTTATTTAAGAGGAATGATATATTTAACTAATTAAATTGAAATAAAATATATTATTTAATTTACTTACTCTATAATCATATGAGTTATTTAAGAGGCATGATATATTTAACTAATTAAATTGAAATAAAACATATTAAATTAATAAATGGAAGCAAAAATAGAAGCAATTCAGGTAGCAAACAAAGAAGTAATAATGGAAGAAATTTTAGAAGCAATAATAGAAGCCATATTAGAAGCAATAAAAGATGCAAAAATGGAAACAAAGCATGCAACAAGCGATGTTATATCGGAAGTAAAACTAGAAGTAAAACCAAAAGAAAAATTGGAAGAAAAATCAGAAGAAAACCTAGAAGCAAATCTGGAAGCAAAACTGGAAGCAAACCTAGAAGCAACACAAGAAGCAAAACTAGAAGCAAAATTGGAAGCCAAACTGGAAGCAACAAAATCTAGTGCAAAATCTGGCACAAAAAATGGTGCTGAAGTGAAATGCAGTTTGGTGTTGAGTTTTGCACTAGCAAAAGTGTCCAATTCATGAAATCAAATGCACTAAATTCTGATTCTATTTTAGGCACTAATTTCCTATTTTATTATAGTGATTAGAGACTTCAATTAATAAATTACAATATAGAATTTTGCGTAATGTAAACTAGAAACTATAATTCATAAAATACAATTCATAATCTAACTAACCGGCTAAGCTAACATGGATTATGTAGTACTCAAGTGACCCTTGCTTGAGTTGTTGCATTCCATAGTATATCCTTTTGATTACTAACTCAAGAAATCATGCAACTAAAATATTCTTCTTTATTGTAATCCAAACATACACAAAGCTTAGAACATAATATAGCAAATTTGATATTCAATCTAATTTTATGAAAAAATCTAGTTGTCGCCTCTCATAAGAGTATCCCCATATATAGGGTCTATGAGAGTTGTTATTCAAAAACTATAAATAAACTATGAGCAACTATTACCTCTTCCAAGAAAATAGGAAGAGGACCAAGTCTTGAACTTAACAAAAATATAAAAGTGGGTGGAAGTAGAAGTGTTGGAATTTAATAAGGATTCTACAGCAATCAAGAAGACCATTATAACAGAAACATGCTTAATAGGGCATTCTTCATTATAACTTCTATCCCTTGTTGTAACATACTTCTTCTTCCTCTGTGGTTTATTGAAAATATGGAGTGACACATGGATATTTTGTTGGAAAATGTGCAGACAGTATGTTGTCATTGATGTCAACCTTTTTTGGTGTTGTTGATTTCAACCCTTGCAGATATCACATGCATTTATATTGAAGGATAGTTCATGGTTGGATGTTAAAAATATGTAAGATTGTCTTATCTTTTGTTCATGATTGAATGCTATCACTGGTACACCTTTGTACATCATTAGTCAAAATTCATGATTGTATGCCAAATGCCTTGGTTGATAAAGTTTAAATTTTCCCATAGTATAGGATTGGATACACAAGGGATTTGTCAATTGCTTCATATTCCTCAACAGATTTAATTTTTGTTTTGCAATTTGAAGAGTAGCTCTGCATAGTTGAAAGGTATGCATATTCCATGTATCCATGCATAAGTTTTATTGCAAAGTATTATTTAGTTGTTAGAATATGAATTTGTTAAGTCCCAAAGAATGTATGATAAAAAGAAGATTGTATGTATCCACATTTCATCACATCACAATGTTTTGATTATTGTTTTGGAGTTATGATGTTGAAGGTGGTATGTTTGCTCAATCCAAGTTTCAAATGGTTTGATTCACCACTGGCAGTTTTGTAGATGACAATGTGTTTTCTATGTTTCGAGAACCTGGTAGGTTGGTTTGTTGGTGTCTAATTGATCTGCGTCAACATATTTTGGATAAATAATATGTATAGAGGCTTTATAATACATGATGGAAGCTCTTTAGGCTCTCTAGTTACTATGTAAGTTGATATCTATTTCTCTCCTATTCCACAAAATGTATGTTCTGGATATCTTGATCTCCATGTGTTAGTGCCAACATGAATTTATTTGAAATGACAAAGGGAATGCATAGAAATGGTGTTACATGCTATATCAGTTCACTAAAGTGGTCTACAAAGTGTTCTCTAGTCTCTTTGGTACCACCTTGGTCTAGAGTTGATGTTTTGACAATTTTCTTGCTTGTCGAGTTGACTTGTCATGTTGGATTGATTGCACCAAGGGTTTAGATGTGTGTGCCAATTTTTAAGATATGTTTCAAGAAGGATAGGTCCTGGATATCCCTCACCATGAATGGCATAAGATTTCTTTCTATTGTAAATGGGTTTGGAGCCGACTTCATTGTAAATATTGTATATTTTATATTTCATGTTTGTAGCTGACTTGGATAAACTTTTTGAAGGATATAGTTGGTATAAATAGAAGATAATTTTTTTTGTGAAAATAAGTGAGTGTGTTGTGAATATTTTGAGAAAAAAAATGTGTATATAGAGTTCAATAGAATATCTTTTGATGATGAAATGTTCCAAAGATCAGTTTTGATAGATCAACAATGAATGTGAAGACTACGAAGAAGAATATGATCTTGTAAATGAATAAATTTATTGAAGGCGATGAGTTGTAGGAAACATAGCTTATTGACGTAGTTGTATTTACCAAAGGCAGTGAGTCAAAGGTAACTAATGTATTAAAATTATTAAATTGTATGTTGAGGTAGTGAACCTCTATTGTGAAAGTTGTATTGAGTAGGTAGTAGTGTACTTCATTTGTTTAAAGATCATAAATACCTATTATAAAAGTTGTTATATTTGTGAAGTTGGATTTAGATAGTAGATCCAAGCAACTTGCTCACTGTAGTTTTTCCCTTGTAGGGTTTTCCATATAAATCTATTGTTATGGTTGTTTTCTTTTGTGTTCTTCTAATTGTCATGGTTGAATTGGTTAATTGTTGATGAATGGAAAGAATTTGAATTTGATTAAGTGTTGATTTACCCCCGCTCTCGGTACTTTTGTATGTTCAACAATTGGTATCAGAGCCAAGTGCCTTGATATAGCCTAATAGTTGAGGTAGATACTGAATGGAACACATGGGAACTAAAGCTATGCCAAAAGAAAAGAATCCTCTGGAAGTCAAGAAGCATGCAGATATGGAAGGTATTAGTGTAGAAGATTGTGAAGTGGACTTTGAATCAAAACTTATTTCAGCATTGGGAGATCTGGATATTGCAAGAAGAGAAAGTAGAGAATTGAATATCAAACTCAAAGAATCAAAAGAGACAATTATCAATTTGAAAGTTCAAGTTGAAGAAGGAAAGAGGGTTGCAGAGTGCCTAAACAATAAATTGAATGACAAATCAGTGGAATGCTCCAAACTTGAAGAATAAATTGTTTCCCTGAGGAAAGAATTGGAGAAAGAAAAAGATCAAATTGACAAAGGCTTGAAGCTCAAGAAAATCTCAAACATTCTTGATGAAATAATCAACACTCAAATATTTGCAAAAGATAAAGGTGGTCTTGGATATGAAGAAGGTCATAACTCAAAGGCTAATATTCCTAAAAATAAAAAGGAAAAGAAATTTGTTGAATATTCTAAAGAATTCAAAGAAGGAAGAAAGAAATTAGATGATGGTTTTAGAAAGGTCAACAATCAGAATAAAAAATTTAAGAGATCTCCTCCCAAACAGACTACAAATTTCAGGTTCTCTTAATCTTTTCATGGTTATTGTTATTCTTGCAATAAGTTTGGTCGTTAGGATAATGATTGTAGAATTAAGGAAAGAAGGAATTATTATATGAGGAAGAAATATTTTGTGCATCTAAGGCATAATGTTGTAGTCTCTCATTCATTTTATGGGTACTGCTATACATGTAATAAGTTTGGCCATAGGGTTGTTGATTGTAAAACGAAAATGAGGAAAAATGGTTTAGCCCCTAAATATAACATTATTTGTTATAAGTGCAATAAACAACTTGGGCATAAAGAAATATTTTGCAAAGGTGGTTCTATGAAACCAAAAGTTCAGCATAAGAAGATAGAACAAAAGAAGGATGTTGCAAAGGTTTGGAGAAAGAAATAAGAGCAAGAGGTTGAGGTGAGGAATGATACAGTACTTGTGCATTATGCACAAGATTTCATAGTTTATTGAGATAGAGAATTATCTCAGGGGGAGTTATCTTCCAGAAAAGTCTCTCTGCCCCCTTAAGAAAGTAAGATATTTTTCATTATAGCATGAAAGGTGATATGAAATAAGATGGTCTGAAGAATTTGATTGTAATAACCCCGGTGTTCTACTTAGTAAAATATCATTTTTTCTCTTTAAGTGAATGAACCATGATGCTATAACATAGAAATGTTTTTTTTCATTTCCATAAAGTAAATTACATGCACATTTGAAATAAACACTAATCTAAACTTCTATTACATTTCATTGTAATTTCACAAATCTTTTGATAATATAGATTTCATATTGTATAAACTCAAGTTAATCATTCATGATTACAACATTCCATATAAATGGGTACAAGATTCATGCGTAGCTCTTTTGAGCTTTCTTCAACAATAGATGCACAATGATCCGAATGTCACCAAATTGGTGCATACATTCTAGATGTCCTCATTCTCTAGTGCAAGCATCCTAGTTGTCCCCAATACTAGCGCAAACATCCCCAAACCTTGGCTTCCAACTGTGGAGGAGAAGGATCACTCAAGCGCTTTCCTGCCATCCACGGACTCCCCCCACACATCTGCCATATAAGGCAAGATGGCCCTACCCTTCGACAAAGGATTTGGTTTGATAATCTCATAAATTTAGCCTATTTGAACTCAATGTTGTGCCCTACATGAATAGAAATTGAATACACCCTATATTGTATGTCATATACATCCTATCTTGTATATAAATCATGGACTAGCATGCATAAAAGGAACATAGTGGAATTGATAATGTAACCAATGGCACATTACAATACGTTGGCAAAAGTTTCATATAAAAAGTCATCCTAAATTACATACACTTCCCTGGTTCAGTTTGTCTCAATATCATTTGTACACTATGCATATGTAATTCCTTCATGAGGTAATCATTAACCCCAAGAACAACCTATTCCCCTTTAAACTTACAATGCTACTTCTACTAGGTATTTCCCATGTATAAGCTATCTCTTCATTGGATACTCTAATCTCATAAATAACCTATGAGCTCTCATGGCTCTAAATTGACAAGAGCTTCGTGATAAATAACTTTATAATCTAAAGTATAGCTACTTAAGCTTCATAGAAATTAAATGAATCCATTCATAAATATATCATACTCATAATTGATTCTCATCATGAGTGTAATCTCATCAATAAATGACCTCAATCGAAGAACATTCATATCAATAAATGATTATATTCAAGAGTGTAGTCTTCTTAGTAAAAAGGGTTGTTCAAGGAGTAGAATCTTGTCAACAATATGACTTCATATCAAGAGTGTAAAACAACCAATCTGGTAACAACTCTAACTCAATAGGTAATCATACCTTTGGCTCTAATCATAAGGTAATTCCCAAACTCAAGTGATTAATTGATGCAGGAGCATCCAACGGTGTAGGGAAATCTTGCATCACCCAAAAACAAATTGTTTTCTTTATTTTCTTTAGTTTTTTTGAGTCCCATGATGGCACTTAGGGGGTATAAGACTACCAGGCGTCAAAAAAAGTGAAAAACAAGTACTTACTATCTTTAGTAAGTTAGTATAAATGGGCTCATATGGACATGTAAATTTACCCCAAGGAGCAAAGTTGAAAAAAAAAATCGGTTGTGAAAGAATCACCTCAATACCTTGCATGGTTTGGGAGAAATTAAAGTTTATGTCTTGAGAATTTTTTCTAATACAGCTTCAAATTTAGATATAAAACTTTAGAGGCCCCGAAACAACTCAAAAAGTGGCTAAACCAACCACGGTGGATTCATGTGTTGTAGTGCTCATCGAGAGCTTTCCAACGATATGAAATGATAGCAAATCGAACACCCGGATCAAAAGTTATGGCCCCATGAAGTTGGTCCTCTAAAAAGTGAATTTCATAAAAAAAATTATTCCTAGGCCAAAAATCAAACGACGAGACTATTGGCACCAAAAAAAAGGGGAAATTTGAACTTTCTAGAACATTCTAGCGTGGTTATTGGGGAAAATAAAAAGGGTTAAGTGGGGGTTGTAGAAGGTGGCCCTGATAGTGCATATTATGGCTCTGAATAGTAGATTTTCTTTTTAGAGTTGATTTTGTTGTAATAAATCAAGCCCATGAGGCTGTAGCATGTAAGCTTTGAATTTGTAATTTCATTTTCTGAAAATAATTGAAAGTGAGTCATTTATTGTCTCGCATCTTTTGTGTTGGTTTCTGTTGTTGTGATTTATATGGGTTTTGGGTGGTGTGGCCCTCATCAAGTGGTATCAAAGTATAATTTTTTGAGCTTTCAATAGAGTGTCAAACATGAGGTAGTTGCAATAGGACCTGTGAGTGTGGGTTGAGTTCAAGATGCCTCCAAGACTTGCCCAATATGGTAGAGGTAGATGTCAAGGTGGTGGAGGAAGAGATCCACCTAGAGATGAAATCAGAGCCCTTAGAAGGACATTAGAAACCTTGCAACAAGAGGTTCAAAGAAGAGATGTGCAACAAGACAGAGATGACAGTGAAGATGAAACAAAAGAGGAAATGGAAGAGGAAGAGTAGGATCTAATGGATCCTGGAGAAATAAGATTGCTGCGAGTGACCTCAAGCATTGGGAAGAGACCTAAAATAGAGGTTTCAACTTTTAGTGGAAATATAAATCCTAAAGAATTGATTGATTGGATCAATGAAATGGAGGAATTTTTTGAGTTTGAGGAGACTGAAGATCCTCACAGAGTGAGGTTTGCAAAGAAAAAATTGAGAGGTCACACTAGTATATGGTGGAAAGAGGTCTAGTTAGAAAGAGGAAGACAAGGGAAAGATAAAATTTCCAGATGGGATAGAATGGTGTCAAAATTGAAGAAACAATTTATTCTAGTCAATTACAAATTGGAGCTCCTCAAGAAGATGCAGAGCTTGAGGCAAGGGACAAGGATGGTGAAGGAATACACAGAGGAATTTCACAAGGTCCTGATTTAGGCAGGACATTCTGAGGCGAATAAAGAGAAAGTTGCTTGTTATATTAATGGGTTGAAGCCAAGCATACATGAAGAATTGGTATTGGTAAGAATGACCACCATTGAGGATGCTTATTAGTTTTCTCTAAAGGTTGAAGAATGATTGAACAAGAGGTTTGAGAATAAACAACGAGGTGGAGGCCATGGAGGAAAGACTGGTGGAAGGTCATACGGAGGTTGAAATGAAGATCAAAAGAAGGGTGAAGGCTCTAGTAGCAGCTAGAACCAGAAAGGAGATAACACCTACCATCCTCGTGATTAGAATAATAGAGACCAAAGAGGAGGAATATTTGGATGAGGACTGGGAAGAGGAGGCTTTTGTGGAACTTGTTTCCAGTGTGGAGGACATAGAGCCTATGAGTGTCTTCAACATCGAGGAAGGACAAATAGAAGACCTGAGAATAATGCACGAGTTGCACATGTAGATGAAGATGTTGAGTCTTCACATTCTAAGGATGCAAAAAGAGGAGAGGTTCTTCTTACTAGAAGAGCCTTAGTGAATGAGGAGAAAGAACCAACTCAAAGGAAGAATTTGTTTTGCACCAAATGTAAGTGTGAAGGTAAAGTTTTCAATGTTATTATTGATGGAGGTAGTACTAATAACCTTGTTTCAGAAGAAATGGTTAGTAAGTTGCAGTTGGAGAGAAGAAGGTATCTAAACCCATACTAGATTGCTTGTTGTAGAAGGACCATAAAGCCTTGGTAAATGAACAATTTCTAGTAAATTTCAAGATTGGAAATTACCATGATGAGGTATTGTGTGATATTATGCCTATGGATGTTTTTCATATGTTGTTAGGTAGACTGTGGCAGTTTGATCAACAAGCAGCACATGATGGACATGCCAACACCTATTCTTTGACAAAGGATGGGGTTCGTCATAAGTTGATGCCCTTAAAAGAGGCAAAAGAAAAGGTATGCAATAATGCAAGAATTTTCTTGGTTGATGGAAGGAAGTTCCTAGAAGGTATGAAGCATGAGCATATGTGTTTTGCATTGATCCCTAGAGTTGATAAAGAAGATACTACTGAGGTACCTGTAGAGGTTTCAGATTTGTTGAGTGAGTTTCAAGCTATTATTTCTGATAACGTACCTGAAGGTTTGCCTCCCGTAAGAAATATTATTCATCAGATGGACCTAATTCTTGGAGCTAGTTTTCTTAATAAGGCAGCTCATCGTATGACTCTAGCAGAGAGTGAAGATTTTAACAAACAAGTGCAAGAGTTGTTGCGGAAAGGATTGATTAGAGAGAGTTTGGGTCCATGTGTAGTACCTACAGTACTGGCACCAAAGAAGGATGTGGAATGGTGGATGTGTACAGATTCTAGAGCCATCAACAAGATCACCATCAAGTATAGATTTCCCTTGTCGAGAATGGATGAAATTATGGATTGTTTAAGTGAAGTTGAGTAATTCACGAAGATAGATTTGAAGAGCGGATATCACTAAATCTGAATTAGAGAAGGAGATGAGTGGAAGAGAACCTTAAAAACCAAGGAGGGCTTGTACGAGTGGTTAGTCGTGTCTTTTGGGCTAACCAATGCACCGAGCAAATTTATGTGGCTTATGAATGAGGTATTGAAAGAATTTTTAGGAAAATTTGTTATTGTTTATTTGGATGATATTTAGATTTTTAGTAAGACATTGGAGGAGCACTTGATGCATATTCGAAGAGTCTTTGAGAGCTAAAGGAGGATAAGTTGTTGATTAATTTGAAGAAATGTAGTTTTGTGAAGATAGAGTTGGTGTATCTGGGGTTTGTTGTCTTAGCAAAGGGTCTTAAAATGGATCCAAAGAAGGTGAGAGTTATCATTGAATGGCCTACCCCGAGGAGTGTTACAAAGGTAAGATCATTTCATGGTCTAGCAAGTTTTACAAAAAGTTTATTAAGAATTTTAGTAGTCTTTGTGCACCTCTATCTGAAGTGATGAGAGGGGATAGAAAAGAGTTTAAGTGGACAACAGGAGTAGCCAAAATTTTTGGTATGTTGAAGAAGAAAGTTACAGAGCAACCTGTTTTGGCCCTTCTAGATTTCAATAAGGTCTTTCAGGTAGATTGTGATGCTAGTGGCACTGCCATAAGAACTATTTTGAGTCAAGAAGGTAAGCCTATTGCCTATTTTAGTGAAAAGTTAAATGATGCTAAGAAGAAATATTATGTCTATGATCAAGATTTTTATGCTATAGTTTAGGCTTTGAAGAAATGGAGACACTATTTGTTGCCAAAAGAATTTATTTTATATATTGATCACTAGGCTTTGCAGTATCTCAATAGCCAAGGAAATTTGAATCAAAGGCACTTAAAATGGGTTGAGTTCCAAGAAAGTTTAGAAAACAAAGAATTTTGTAGAATAGAACATTGTATTTCTTATGAATGATTTGATACAAACTTCTTCAACCGTTGTCTGAGCCTTTTAGAGGCTTTAAATACATTTTCAAATCAAAACTAACCACTCAAACGTCTGTTGGACTCAGGGAACATTGAGAGGGGGGGTGAATCAGTGTTCAACAATATTCAAACATTTAATTATGATCATAAACCATTTGCAACACATAAACAAAAATAAAGATGCAAGCACATGAACAAGATAATCAAAGTACCATAACACCAATATTTTTTCATGGAAATCCTATTATGGGAAAAACAACGGTAGAGATTAATCCACAATTTATACTTTGTTAAAAGTATGAACTAAAGGGAATGCACTTGCATTTAGGCACACTGCCTAGAGCTCACTGCCTTACAAGAAGTTTATGATTACAAAAAAAATTGAATTGAGAAGATAGCATCTACAAATGCCTGGATTCAATTCCAATGAAGCACATGAAAGAGATTCTGGACCTTCTGTCCAATTCGCACTTCTCCTCTGCTCTCCTACACAAAAACCCTTCTGCTGCACAAGAAAAAATTTACTCACAGATCTTTTGATGTACACTCATACAACTGCGCTGCACTTTTTCACACACACACGCCTTCTCACCACTCCACACACATCAAAATGAATTATCGATTCCATACATATATCCGCTAACAAAGATTTCTTCGCTTCAAGTCCGCCTTTATAAAACATGAAATATTCTCAAATAGTCAACTCAAATTATGAGTTATATTTGATGCACACCCACAAAAGTCAGCTAAGACATAGTTGGGACCCAAAAAAATATTCTCAAATTGAAAAAAAATTAAACAACTACCCCTTATACATTTGTGACACACTACATTCATTGAGTCAGCCACAATGAACAAATTAACAAATTAACTCGTACATGCTCAAAAAAAATTCTTGGGGGTATACAACACAAAATGATAATTTGGTGAAACATACAGATCGACTATCTAACTAGATACCTTGTTCTTCATGCTTTATGTCGGTAACACACTATCCTCTACATTTCCTACCGATATAAGTAGATCTTGATCTGCGAACTGAGATAATGACTTCAGTTGCCATCAATGACAACCCTAGAAGCCATAAAAAATCTTCCCAAGCCATATTCCAATAATCTCCCCCTTTGGCATTGATGGCAACACTTAGTGAAAAATGACTAAGTGTCGGAACAAAAACTCAAAATTTCAAAACACAATAAAACATTGCTCCCCTTTAGAATGATAAAGCATTTTTCATTGATCTCCTCCCCCTTTGACATCAATGAAAAATATATTATTTACTAAGCTCTCACTCCCCCTTTCAAAAATTCAAAATTTGAAGTGCAACTATTGCACAAATCAGAAAATTATTTTATACTTATCTTTCACCTCTAGAAGAAATTTCTTCCAAGCATCTACAACAATCCCAATAATGATTAACAAACTATTGTTTTATGATGTTCGGTTGATGATCTAGATAAGGGATTCTAGAATTGTAATTGCTTCTTCTAGCTTCTCTCCTTTCTTCATAATCTCAATTTGTTGCTACAATATGCATTCAGTTAGACCCTTCACTTTCTAGAAAGTGTCCATAAGAGTGTTTCTAGAAAAGTGAACCTTTGCACGCTCAGCCTGCAACTCATGAATTTTGTTCTTTACTACCCCATCCTGGTCCTGAAACATATTGTAATCCTGACCAATTTTGATCAACTCACTCTCAATCTGCTCCAGCTTGTCCTTGTATTTACCAACCACATGAGGCCACTGAAGACAATAATTGTAGACCTTATTTGCTGAATCAATGCATTGCCTTAACACATTCATTTTCTTTTTTAGTTTGGTGAGTGATAGTCTAAACTGCTCCTTCAGATGTAAAATTACTTCTTCCCTGATGCATGCAATCAGTTCTTCTAGAATTACATTCTGCAAACTTTCCAATTCAATGTTGTTGTGCACAAAGTAACTTCCTAGAGTGTCCTCAATAACGTCTTGTTCATATGATGGTTCATCTAACCATATGTCAACAATCTTTTGCATTCCATCTTCCTCCTAAACAATTTGCATTATCTTTGTCTTGAATAAAGCACCTTATTCATCACTTTCTTATGTTATTAGCACATCCGATTCCATTGATTCTGGTTCATCTCTAGGAGTGTAGTCATCAGAATCTTCATCTGGTATATCTACAATTACTTGCTCTTTTCCTTTATCTTCAAATTTTGGAGATTTGTGTGCTGGGGGAATGTTATCTGCAAACTCTAGAGCCCTTTTCTACTTCTTCTCCACCTTATCGGAAGAGGACCTAGCTTCAACTGCTCTTACCGGAAGGGACATGCCAACTATTCCAAACTTTCCCAATAATTTTCTAAAGAAAATTTCATAAACTTGCTCACAATTTTCCAGAGTATTGAAATGTTTATAAATTTGCTTACAAATGGGTTCATTTTCCTTCCACACCACGTTATCATTTTGAGGAAAGCAATTCAAAAAACACATCATAATGCATATAAATAGGGTACCAAACCTGAAGGCATAGTCTGCATCTTTCATCAATTATACATTTTCCATCAACTAATCCTTTAGCAATCCACATAGATCAAAGTCTTCATCTTTCATTATCATTTTGTGAGCGATATACATTGCACCTGTCGAGGTTGTGCCTTCCTTGTTTCTGAAGAAATTTTTATATGAAATTCCATGTGCAATGTACCTCATTATTGGATCTTTGATCGCTGAAATTACTAGAGCCCTTGATCTCTGGTTACTCTAGTTAGGGTTTCAACTTCAATGTTCCGAATTGACTTCTTTTTCGGAACAACACCAATATTGCATAATCATGTTAGATTTTTTATTACCTCTTTTGAAATTTGATAGGGTTTATCCAAAGTAAGGATATCATCATCCAATCTATTCAAGATAAATTGAACCACTTACATGATGAAATAAGGAAACTCATTCCAAATGTCCAAATTCTTATGTTTCGCACCTTCAAGCCACTTCAATTTTTTGGTTGGAAACAAATTTCTTACATCCCTGATCTTTCTACTACTATATTCATCCAAATTCATTGTTCCTTTGATTTGCTTCATTTTACTTTCTGTACCGAACAAGGTTTTTCTTTTGAGCACAGGATTAGGAATTCAACAAGCGATCAAAAATACCTGGTGAACTCACTGCCAAATTTTCTTGAATCCTTCAAAATTTTGCTATAGAGGCTCTCCTTCTCTTCTTCTTTGGTGCAAGGTGACAAATGAGGGTTCCAAACACCCCTTTTATAACTTTGCACACCTAACCTTTTAGCTGCATTAAATATTTTTCCCTAGGAGTTCTGGTAACTTTGTTTTCTCAGACAGCAAGAGAAAAATTCATCTACGAACCTTCTACTTTTCATGTTTCTATAAAAGCGATCACTGATGCATTTGAAAACTTCTATCACAACTACTGACAATTTCTTGCATTTTGGTGCCAGCTATCGACAGGGGATCAAATTCTTTTTCTTGAAAAAAAAAATCCCCCTAGGCCAAAGGCTTGAGATCAATTTCTGAAGGGATTATCGGAGGCTAACTTGTTACAACTAAAACAAAGACCATGAAATGATGGACTGCTTTAATTTATTTTACTTTTACACTGAGAAGGCATATGACCAAATTTATTGCAAGCAAAGCAGTAACCGTTAAACTTTTGGGCATTGGGTTGTTGTACCAGATATCTTATGCCTTTGTTCATCTAATTTCCTTGTCTGGAATCCTTGTCTTCAGATCCAGAGCTTTCTCCTTTCTCATAGCCAAGACCTCTCTTGTCATTTGCATTTTTTTATCCTTTAGTCAGCTCATCAAGCTTAGCAAAACTGATCCTAAAATTCTCCTTGTTCTCATTTGCAATAGTGAGTTTATCTCTGAGAATAACTATTTGTCTTTCAAGCTCTTGTTCACTATTTCTGGATTGTTGCAGTTCAGTTTCCATCTAAATGAATCCACTGTTAACTCTGTTGCATTCTTCAAATTTTTCTTTTAAGGACTGGGCTAGATTCTCCTCATTCTTCTTTCTTTCTTCAATCTCCTTAGTTAGCTTCATCGCCACATATTCCATCTCAAGCTTTAGAGTAGCATTGTCTCTAGCAAGTTTTTCACATTCTTCGGTTATCTCTTTTAGGGTCTAATTCAGGTGAACATCTTCCAAAATTTTATTCTTTCTGCTTTAATTGATCACAAATTTCCTTCCTCTTTTCTCTTGACTCATTGATTTTATCCTTCAATGATTGAATGAATTTCTCAACATCCACAAGATTTGCTTTTAATTCCATGACTTCTGCTTTAGACTGATCAAGATCATCAAGTGTCACCATAAGCTATTGTTGAATACCACCAGATTCCATTGCAATTCAAGATCCACCTCAAGCTGTTAAACTTCTGTAGAGGAATCTTTCTCTAATACCAATTGTTGGACTTAAGGAACACTGAGAGGGGGAGGATGAATCAGTGTTCAGCAATATTCAAACATTTAATTCCGATCATAAACCATTTGTAGCACATAAACAAAAATAAAGATGCAAGCACATGAACAAGATAATCAAAGTACCATAACACCAATATTTTTTCACGGAAACCCTATTAGGGGAAATACCATGGTGGAGATTAATCCACAATTTATACTCTGTTAAAAGTATGAACAAAAGGGAATGCACTTGCATTTAGGCACACTGCCTAGAGCTCACTGCTCAAAATAAAGAACGCTCACTGCCTTACAAGAATTTTGTGATTACAACAAAAATTTAACTGAGAAGATAGCATCTACAAATGCCTATATTTAGTTCCAATGAAGCACATGAAACAAATTTTGGACCTTCTATCCAATTCGCACTTCTGCTCTGCTCTCCTACACAAAAACCCTTCTATTGCACAAGCAAAAATTTACTCACAAATCTTTTGATGTACACTCATACAACTGCTCTACACTTTTTCACACACACGTGCCTTCTCACCACTCCACACACATCAAAATTAATTACCAATTCCATATATATATATATATATATATATATATATATATATATCCGCTAACAAATATTTCTTCGCTCCAAGTCGGCCTTTACAAAACATGAAATATTCTCCAACAGTCGACTCAAATTACAAGTTATATTTGATGTGCACCCACACAAGTTGGCTAAGACATAGTTGGGACCCAAAAAAATATTCTAAAACTTAGAAACAATTTAAAAAACTACTCCTTATACATCCATGACACACTACATTCATTAAGTCGATCACAATGAACAAATAAATAAAAATTCACTCTACTGAATCTCTTAACTCGTACACCGATTGCTGCAACACCACAAAACTTACCAATAAGGTAACATACATGCTCAACAAACTTTCCTAGGGGTCCAAAACACAAAATGATGATCTGGTGAAGCATATAGATCGACTATCTAACCGGATACCTTGTTCTTCATGCTTTTTGTCAGTAACACACTGTCTTCTACATTTCCTGTCGGTATAAGTAGATCCTAATCTACGAACCGAGATAATGACTTCAGTTGCCATCAATGATAACACTAGAAGCCATAAACAATATTCCCAAGCCATATTCCAACAATGTCTCTAACTACTTTTCAAATTCCTAGACCCTTCATATTCCTAAAAAGTTTCATTTTGCAATTTTTGTCTTAACAATCTTTTTTTACATTTTTTCAACTTTTGCTCTTTTAACACAAATGACTCTAAAAACCCCCAATTACATATCAAATGGTCTTATTAGACCATATTTAGCATAAATAGACTCAAAACACCCTTGACTCAACTAAATGACCAACCTATCAACCTTCAAGTATTCAAACTTGCAAATGGTGGATTAGGTGCTCCTATGACATACAACCCCACAAAAAATTAACTCATGTCACATGAGTTATGCCTTGCGCCCGCTCCTCCAATATTTACACACATCTTATGGTCTGAAAACACTTTCCATTGGTCCATATACTATGATCTTCCAATCTTCCCTGCATTCTTGTTCTTGTTTGCATTTGAATGTGTCTTCATCTCTGCCATTAGACCTGATGGTGGTCTTTTATCTACTCATTGATCATAACCTGATGATGTCTTTACCTTTATACCTGCAAACAAACAATTTTTAGTAATCCCTTGATCTATCTTCTTATTTATCTCATCTTCATTCTTGTAACTGCTTCTAACTTCTTGCACACTCTATCTTTTCTGCACTGTCATTAGTCCTATTGTCCCATTAACATCTTGTACCACTATACAGTCAGAGTTATCACCCACTGTACCTGTAGATTCCTTATACCTTGCAAATTTACTCCCTACCAAAGGACACACAATGGTCCCCACCAAAACATTCTCATTCAAATTCACTGTCAACTCCTTCTTTACTACTGTATCAACCTTCACATCTGTTGTCAGAGCATCTTCAGACTTTAAACTAACTGTAGTACTCACCTTTGTGTCTTCCTTCACATCCTTTACAAGTTATTTCTTCCCACACATGATTACCTTGGCCTTACCTTTTTCTTCTTCCACCAAAGGAGTCAAAACAAATTTACATCCATCTTTCTCTATAGTGTATGTGTTTTCTCTTCCATCATACAATGCACGCTTGTCATACTGCTAGGGCCTACTTAGGAGTAAGTGGCAACAATCCATGGGAAAAATATCACACACTACCTCATCTTTATAACCTCCAATTTGAAACTCAACAACAACTTGTTCATTGACCAAAAGAGACTGCCCATCACTCAACCAAGACACCTTATAAGGTAACTCATGAGGAACTTTTTACAAATTTAATTTACTCAACATCTCACTTGACACCATATTCTCAGTAGAGCCTGAATCAATAAAAAATTTGCATACCTTATTATTGCACTTACATGTGGTCTTGAAAAGATTCTTTCTCTACAATGGTTCCATCTCCTTTGTTTCCTTCAATATAGTCTTCCTCATCATCAACATTTCACCTGTTTGAGGAGCAGGTTGTAAAATTGCAGAATGGTTACTCTCACACTCTTCCTCTTGTACTAATTGTGCTCTCCTTTCATTCCTCTTTTCTCCACTAGATGAAGTACCAAAATTTTTAGGACATTTCCAAGAAGGATGACCACATTCATTACAATTGTAACATCTTCTTGCAAAAACATTTGAATTTCTACCACCACTGAATCTACCTCTACCCCTGAATCCTCCTCTTACATCAACACCTTGCTCCTTACCTTTGCTTGCTTCATCTTGTTCCTAAAATGGTTGCTTTGATGTAGGGATTGATCCTCTCCCTCTTGTGCTATTACCTCTTCCTCTAACTGATTTCTCTTGCCTTCTTTTGATCTTTTCCTCCGCCTTGATTGCCAATTGAAAAAATTCCTCAATAGTTTTTGGTTTAGCAACAACCAATTCATCATGAATATTGAATCTAAGGCCACCTAGATATCTAGCCACCTTTTGAACTCCATCTTCATCCCTTCTTGACCTTATACTTAGTTTATAAAATTCATTTGTATATGTCTTGACATCTAGATCCTTTTGCTTCAATCCTTGAAATATTTTATACAATTGAACTTCATAATCTTTTGGAAGAAACTTACCTTTCAATTTTTGTACCATCTTGTCCCAAGAAACTATCCTTGACTTGCCTTGTTTTCTCCTTTCTGTTTGCTCATAGTCCCACCATAGAAGAGCATGACCTTTGAGTTTTATTTTTTCCACCTTCACCATCTACTCATCTAAAATATCTTCACTTTCAAAGTAATTATCCATGGCTGCAATCCAGTCAATCATATAAATGTATATATGGCTATCGATAGGTTGGTAATTATATGAATGATCTTCAATGTCTAACTCCTCATCAACATCTTCATATTCTTCATCTTCCTCCTTTGTTTCACACTCTTCATTCTCATCTCTTCTTTTCTTTGTCTCCAAGGTAGCAAGCCTTGCCAACACAGTATTGTGTGACTCTAGAAGCTTAGCATGCTTTTTCTTCAGTTCCTACAACTCTCTAGCAACACCAACACCCTTCGGAGGCATCTTCACAAACTTGTCTTTTCACCTTCCACTCACTTTTCTTCAAACCTACAAAATTGAACCATAAGAGACCTTTTCCATGAGCTCTGATACCACCTGATGTAAGAAAGGTGGTGATGAAAGTTTATCCAACTCAAAATGACCTGACTCAAACAACAAACCAACCCTTGAAACACAAAACACTCAACTTGTTCCAAACACTCACCAATAGGCTTGTAGCCCTCAAAACGCAATTATAGGAGACATATTTTAGAGAAGGTCATACATATACCTTCTTGAAACCTTATGAGACTCACAAAATAACCTAACACAACATTCCAAAAGATCACAAGAGGTTTCCTTGACACAACATTGAGAACCAATAAACTGCCCCTATTTTAGGCTACTTAATTAGCCTTATTTTCCAAAGGAAGTACTTCCTAAACTCCTTGATCTCACCAAAACTCACTTGAAAGAGTTAAATTGTGTCCCAAAACCATAGAATCCAACACCATTTTACAAATAACTGACTTCTAGAATGCTACACCATGAAACCCTCATTTTACATACAAAACACTAGGGTTTATTGGAAATCTTATCACCCGGGATTTCCTAACACAAAAAAATACATCCAAAACCTTACATATACCATGCACAAACTCACAAGTCCATTACATTGACAATTCCTTTGTTTTTTTATCAAACCACTATCTTGACACCTTCATTTCACATGGAAAAACACCTTTACCAGCCCTAGGGCATCACCCAATTCATACAATCTTGACTCCTCTACCTAAAAAACCATGAGAACACCTAAATTATAGTGTTTAGGAACCATTCCATGAGATACAGCAAATACAAAAAGTGGAATGGGTCAGTTTTCCATTTTAAAAGACCTTCAACCCTTTAAAACTGTGTAAACAAGGCTGCTACAGAAAATTTAAGAGAACTCACTCTAAACACAATAATAGACCCTCAAACTTGAATCAATTGAAAACTAATTCATGCTATTACAGCATGAAATGGATCTCAAATCATTTACAACCTGTACAGGGTCGTACAGTTCCAAGAAAGTTCAATAAACAAAGAATTTTGTAGAATAGAACGTTGTATTTCTTATGGATGATTTGATACAAACTTCTTCAACCCCTGCCCAAGCCATTTAGAGGCTTTAAATACATTTTCAAATCAAAACTAACCACTCAAATTTCTCTAATTTCTTTTCAAATTCCTAGACCCTTCATATCCCAAAAAGTTGCATTTTGCAATTTTTGTCTTGACAACCTTTTTTTACATTTTTGCAACTTTTGCTCTTTTAACACAAATGAATCTAAAAACCCCCAATTACATATCAAATTGTCTTATTAGACCTTATTTAGCATAAATAGACTCATAACACCCTTGAATCAACTAAATGACCAACCTATCAACTTTCAAGTATTCAAACTTGCAAATGGTGGATTAGGTGCTCCTGCACCAAGTTTGAATGATTCATATAAGCACATGATTTTTAACATAAAATCAACTTGCAATTTTAGAAATCTTGTTGATTTAATAAAAATCATAGTTTGGTGCCACCAAATCAATTCATTCCCTATTATTTTGGCCATAGTTTCCTTTGGAAAGAATAAGTCAATTCTGGTTTATGTGTTTAAAGCAATAGACTTGGTCTATGTTAAAATTCATAACACTTTGAAATGGTGTCGACTCATTTAAATGCTTCCATATTGACTTGGCATACACATGTTACTTACAACAGTTTATAACCTTCGATCCAACTCTATTTCATGTGTTGATATCACGATACATGGTGTGGGTTACATTTACATATATGTGCATACTTTCAAAGCAACGCCTTATTCACTTATTCATATATGTGCTTCACCATACAACGCTATGCACTTAAATAAGAATATGAACTTATATATTTATATATTTATATATATGTATTTATGTATGTATGTATGTATGTATATAACATTGATCACAATAATAAACCATTTAATAAACACATGCATATTTCATGCTATCATATTAACATCATTTTATGTATATATTTATATACATATATACATATACATGCATGTATTGTTATGCGTGTATGGATGTTCCAATACATCATTTACATACACATATTTCAATATGTGTATAATTATGTATATACGCATATATCATATATATATACATTACTTATACAATCATTCATATAATTACCAACCTATCGATAGTCATATATACATGTGACATATATATCCATATATATATATATGTGTGTGTGTGTGTGTGTGTGTGTTTCTAGTTGTCCATCTAATACCCTCATGCCCATGAGCAATTCATCCATGATTATGTAGAGGTATGTATACCTTTGTATTCTCATGTACGTATTGAGTAGTATACATGGGTTTATCATCGATATATATATATATATATATATATATATATATATATATATATATATATATATATATATGTATACACATATATACATTCTATGTATATACATCTAATCGATTACATAAAGAGTATAAAAGAAAAGAGCTTTCACCCACCAAGCACTCAACAATAAATAAAACAAAACACTTTCAAATGAGATCATAACCAATATAACACATGAACCAACAATGCTATGGATAGACTTATCAATATTTGAAACAACAAATAGATTTAACCATTCTATATGTGAGTGTGTGTGCAAGTTTAGTTTAGGCTTTTGTTAAAGGTTATCATACCAAATCCTTCTCCTGAGTGATAAGTTTCCCCTCCTTTCCAAAGGTGTGAACCTGTACCTGCATCCAACTTGGCATATTTTCAATGGTAGTTAAACGTTCACATGGAATCCACTTGCATCATAAAACATTTTTATCAATAAAGCATTAGAACATTCAAATTGAAATACATAGCATTCCTCCAATTCAAAACATATTCATTCATTTGAAATCATTTAACATCTTATTGCATATTCACATATTTCATTCACCTAACAAACATATTAAAGTCACAATTTACATTTATCAACCTTTTCACTCATAATGGTAAAAGTAACTTAGTAACTATGAAACGAGGTGTAACATTGATTGATGAGCAAGATGGAGTCTGAAGAACAATTGTTTGGAGAAAAATCCTTACTTTCAGAGGTCTACAGAATGATTGTGCATCACTGTGAAGATATAGAGTACTCTAGAAGCCGCTTACCTAACAAGTATAAGGTGCATTAATTGAAAAAAATTAGGGCAAATGAGAAATCCTTTATACTCCAATGTACACAATGTTAGCTTATTAGAATCAAAAGAATTTGTATCTAGATTTGAGGAGAAGGAAAAGGCATCAAAATCATCTTACGAATTCAAAGCACAATGGAACCCTAGATACAATTCATAGAGGTATTTTTCAAGTTGCTCATAAGCCCTTGTTTCGAAGTTTCAAAAGAAATTACAATGGCTACTCCAAAATTGGTAGATGTTTCTGAGAAACCTAGGCCAAAGTATAAGAAGTATCTTTTCAAGACAATGGAGGTAGCTAAGGATGGTGTGTTTTTGAAAGTTATTGCCGATGTGGTGTGCACGGAGGATGTAAGGATTTACATTCATGCTATCCCAAATGAATTCTACCACATGAAGTTTGAGGAATTTAAGCACAACTTGTTGGATGATGATTATGTTAGGTATAAACCAGAGTACAAAGATGTGTCAGCTAAGTGATTGGATGTATGGAAGGATTTTCCTATTTTTTTGATAACATTGAATGGGTGAAATCATTTGGGGTAGAATTCATGATGAATTAATGTATTTGGAAAATCCTACAAAATCACCAAAAATGCAATTAGGGTAGTAACATGATTATGTGCAATCGAACATTTTTTGGTGATGAAGGTTGTGAAGAATGAGAAAGCTACATAGTCAATTGGAGCAAAATTTGATATGGGTGTCAAGTATGCATCCATGGGTATAGCTTATAAAGTATATCTCACTAACAGAGAGGGATCCACAACTGGTAATGTTATTCATACTGCATACCAAATGGTAAAGGAAGAAAAGGACTTTGATCTATGTGAGCTAATGAGAGAGAAATTGTTTGATAATCTAAAGAGAACAAAGGAGACCAAATACAACTTCAGGTTTGGGTCTTTGATAACTTTTCTTGAATTTTTCTTTTTGGATGAATTTCTTGATTTCAAAGGAAAGATCTGGCAAAAAATTCTTTCAGTTGCCGCATAGATCAGGAATCACATGAGAGGTTTTAATGATAAACAAGTTTGCACTACTATCTACTGGGATTTCTTCAAGAACTTGCAACCAATAATGCAAGATAGGGAAATAATTCCCTTTGATCTGGTAGTAAATTATAAATATAAGATAACAATATTGGTTGATAAGGATTATATTTACATTGAAGCAGTCAAACCTAGGACATCCTGGATTCCCAAATTTCCTTATGAGGTTTCTCCTGATGGAGTGAAAGAATATGTTGAAAACCTACTGAAAAAACCCAAGGATATTGCATAAGAGAGGTTTGGTACCTCTAAAGAGATCATGGATAATATTATCTAGAAGAAGGTGGAAGACACCAATGAGAAGAGGATTGATAAGATGTTTGAGAAATTGGGCATTTCAAAGTACTCCAAGTTGAAACCACAAACCTTTGCCCAATCCTTGGAGAACATTCCATCAAATCCTAAGGAAACCATTGCAAAGAATGTGCCTAGAAGATCAAGCATATCAATATCTACTGCTATTGCTCCTCATAGCCCACTAAATCCACAAAATCTACTATAGAGAAAAGAGTTGCATGTGAGACCAAAGTTGTTGAGAAAAATCATCATAGGGTTAAGCAACAAGCCAAAAGAAAGAAGGTTGAGGCATAATAAATAGATGAGGAAGAATAAAAGGGTGAGGAAGGTATTTCCAAGCCTAAAGGGAAAGGTAAGGAGAAGAAAATCAAGAAAAATCCTCCACCTCCTGGACTCTGCATGAGCCTCTCAAATTGGACACACTCCTCAATGGTATTGAAAGCTTTGGCTTATTATAGGAGACCATTGAATTGAATTCGAAATTCCCTCTAGAATACCAAAAGACTATTGAGAAGGAAATAGTCATGTACATAATCAAGCACAATGTGGCTCTCAACAAAATCTTTGAAAATGCTCTGAAGAGTCTTGCTCAAGTTGTGAGGGAGAAAAGAGAATAAGAAATTAAAATTGATGATGTGCTAAGAAATGAAGCAATTGACAAAGCTAGATCTATTTCTCAAGAAGAAAAGGATAAAATACTTTGGAAGCAAGCTTAATAATTGATATCAAAGCATATTAAATAGATGAGGACAAGATCATGCAAGAATCATCAATAGATTGCTAGAAATGCATTATCAGGGGATTGGTGTCTCCTTAGGGTTGGTGCCCTTAAACATTGTAACCAATGAAGTTATTATTGTGAGGTTGGATTAAGATAGTAGATCCTAGTAGCTATTATCACCATGTTTTTCCCATATTGGGTTTTCCACATACATTTGATGTTATGTGTGCATGTGTGTATTTATCTCTCTGCATGATCTTTTATTCTGCATCAGATATTATTTGGAGAACTAGTATTTTAATTGATCTACCGATTCACCCCCCTCTTAGTAGAGAGTTTTTTTCCAACAATTTTTACAACTTCTTCCCCTATTAAATTTATCTATATAAAATAAGATTATAGATCAGGAATATAAAATAAACTAAGTACAAATGACATTATAATTAAGTTTACTATTAGATATAATATCAATAGCTCAATACTAAATACCTTATTTTATTCATAATCTTATCATACAAATGACATTATAATTGAGTTTAATATTATACATACAAATATAAGATAGTATAATTTTTGGTCTCAAAATACAAATGATAGAGTATACAAATGAATACTTCATCATTTGTATGAAAACAAGCAAGAGAATATCTTATGGTGTTCTTGAAATGACATATTGTAGGTCAAGGTATCTTGAGGCATACTTTGTCTTGGTTTCCATGGCTTGTGCTAAGAAATATAAAACACTTGACATCTTCATCCTCCAAGGCATGAAATTTTGGCTTCCCTTGCTTGTTTTCAGAGATGCTAGCCATTTTTTTGCATTTGCAATTGATTCTCTTCTAGCAATAGTATGGAAAAAATTTGGTTAGTGTTTCCTTTGCTTCTTCCTACTTCTTCTTGATATGAAGTGAAAGAATATTTTGAAAACCTATTGAAAAAACCCAAGGATCCTGCACAAGAGAGGTTTGGTACCTCTAAAGAGATCATGGATAATATTATCTAGAAGAAGGTGGAAGAGACAAGTGAGAATGGGGTTGATAAGATGTTTGAGAGATTTGACATTTCACGGTACTCCAAGTTGAAACCACAAATCTCTACCCAAGCCTTGGAGAGCATTCCCTCATATCCTAAGGAAACCATTGCAAAGAATGTGCTTAGAAGATCAAGCAGATCAACATCTATTGCTATTGCTCCTTCGGAGCCCACTAAGTCCACAAAATCTATTGCAAAGAAAATATTTTCATTTGAGACCAAAGCTTCTAAGAAAAAACATCATAGGGTTAAACAACAAGCCAAAAGAAAGAAGGTTGAGACAAAAGAAATAAAGGAGGAAGAAGAAAAGGGTGAGGAAGGTATTTCCAAGCTTAAAGGGAAAGGTAAGAAGAAGAAAAGCAAGAAAACTCCTCCACCTCCTCCTCCACATGAGCCTCTCAAATTGGACACACTCCTCAATGGTATTGAAAGCTTTGGTTTATTATAGGAGACTATTGAATTGCATCTTAAAGTCCCTCCGAAAGACCAAAAGACTATTGAGAAGGCAATAGTCATGTATGTAATCAAGCACAATGTGGCTCTCAACAAAATATTTGAAAATTCTCTAAAGATTCTTGCTCAAGTCTTGAGGGAGAAAAGAGAAAAAATAATTGAAATTGATGATGAGCTAAGAAATGAAGCAATTGACAAAACTAGATCTATTTCTCAAGAAGAAAAGGATAAAATAATTTTGAAGCAAGCTCAAGAATTGAGGTCAAAGTAGAGAGTAGACATCCTCATAAATATGGAGAAAGAGGATAGAGATAAAATCCATAAGGAGATTGAAGAAGTAAACTCAATTATAATGTCCAATCTATTGATCTATTATATTTTATTAGGTGTTGTATTTAAATATGATATACAACTAATACCTAGACCTCAATACTCCAACAAAGGAACTATAGAAATGTTGGTAGCTCCTATTCTTTGTGTTTTGCATTTCATGTGTTAAGATTATAAATATAATATAGTGGATAATTTTATAAATATAACTATAATAGGAGAATTTGGTAATGCATTCAAGAACAAAACATATCTCAATCCGATATCACTTCTTGAGAGAGAAAGTTGTAGAGAATGAGGTGAAGTTGGAGTATGTGCCTACTAATGATTAGGTTACTGATATTTTCATAAAGACTCTTCTAAAAGATACTTTTAAGTATCTCCGGGAGAAGTTAGGGGTTAATAGATTTTATGCATTTTAGATTAAGGCATATAATCTTATCATACAAATGACATATTCAGAAGTATACTATGGGGTGCCCGTGTATTCATCTTAATCTAATTATAATATCATTTATCTTATATTTGTATGTATAATAGTAAGCTCAATTATATTGTCATTTGTATGTGTAGACATCCAAATTTGGACACTTAATTTATCCAAATTTATCACTTTTCATCTAAACATCCTCTTATCCGAGTTAATTAAGTAATATTACTATTATGTAATTAATATCCTTAATTCTGCCAAATCCCTAAGGTATTTATTAATTAAATACCTTACCCTCTTTAATCCCCTTTTCATCAAATAAATTAAATAAATATTACATTTATTTAATTCCTCACATGTCATTTTCATCTAATTCTAATCCATCTCCTAATCTCTTCATTAGGGATGTGAACATGCCTAATCCTTGATTAGGATGTGTCACATCCTCCAACTTTTGCAAGTTGGCTTCTAATCCTCATTTATCTTCTAATTACTGATTAATTAATCTTAATCAGTACCTTGGTCAACTCTCTCCATCCCCCAAGGAATTTTTAATTCCTTTTTATTCCTCCAAGAATCCCCTTTTCCCATGCATCTTCTAGAACCTTTGACTTGTCACATCAAGCCACATGTGACAAACTCCCACCTTTTGGGAACATTGTCTTATCCACTAGATTCTTCCAATCATCGTGAATTTAAAATTCACTTTTATTCACCCAAGATTCTTCCCATCTCCCAATGTGCTTGGAAGGTACTTGTCCTTCCTCCATCTCATGTACCTTTTTGACACCTCACTTCCACCTCATCTTCTCTTGGCCACTTCACCCTCCACGTGTCAAGATGTGAGGGCTTGTGGGTTCTCAACCCACCATAGCCCTTCGTCTTGGCCTTGTTGGATGCATCTTGACCATTGAATTCTCTAGAGAATTCAAGTTCTCCTATAAATCCCCCCTCCTCAAGGGCATTTTCAAGATTTTCATTTTGAGCACCCTTATGCTGCCAATTTGCATTTTAAAAACACCTAGCCATTTGATAACTACATGCTGCCAATTTGCATTCTCAATCATTTACCATCATCTAGCTATCTACCCTAATCATTTTGCACATTCAATCTTGCATTTAGTCACTCAAGAAATCGTCTAAGGAGCACACAAAATCATCCCAAGCAAGGGCCAATCAAGGAGACATCAACAGCAAGGAAGGTGAAATCGTTTGTATCTTCTTTTGTCCATTTTCCTTCTTGTTTTATCACTCTTTTGGCTAATCTCGAAGTTTCCTTGGTCTTTTATCACTTGCATTTTTAAGTTATTTTGCACGTTAGAGTAGGATAAAATTCTTAGGTTCACAGTATGATAAGATTATATGCCTTTAATCTTATCATACAAATGACATTATAATTGAGTTTACTATTATATATACAATATAAGACAGTATAACTTTTGGTCTCAAAATACAAATGATAGAGTATACAAATGAATACTATGTCATTTGTATGAAAACAAGCAAGAGAATATCTTATGGTGTTCTTGAAATGACATATTGTAGGTCAAGGGATTTTGAGGCATACCTTGTCTTGGTTGCCATGGCTTGTGCTAATAAATATAAAAAACTTGGCTTTCTTCATCCTCCAAAGCATGAAATTATGGCTTCCCTTCCTTGTTTTTAGAGATGCTAGCCAATTTTTTGCATTTTCAATTGATTCTCTTCTTGCAATAGTGTGGAAAAAACTTGGTTAGTGTTGCCTCTGCTTCTTCCTACTTCTTGATATTAAGTGAAAGCATATGTTGAAAACCTACTGAACAAACCCAAGGATCCTATATAAGAGAGGTTTGGTACCTCTAAAGAGATCATGGATAATATTATCCAGAAGAAGGTGGAGGAGACTAGTGAGAAGAGGGTTGATAAGATGTTTGAGGAATTGGGCATTTTGCGGTGCTCCAAGTTGAAACCACAAACCTCTACTCAAGCCTTGGAGAACATTCCCTCATATCCTGAGGAAACCATTGCAAATAATATGCCTAGAAGATCAAGTAGATTAGCATCTGCTGCTACTACTCCTCTAGAGTCCACTAAATCTACAAAATCTACTGCAAAGAAAAGAGTTGCATATGAGACCAAAGTTGTTAAGAAAAAGCATCATAGGGTTAAGCAACAAGCCAAAAGAAAGAAGGTTGAGATAGAAGAAACATAGGAGGAAGAAGAAAAGGGTGAGGAAGGTATTTCCAAGCCTAAAGGGAAAGGTAAGGAGAAGAAAATCAATAAAACTAAACCTCCTCCTCGACATGAGCCTCTCAAATTGGACACACTCCTCAATGGTATTGAAAGCTTTGGATTATTATAGGAGACTGATGAATTGCATCTGAAAGTCCTTCTAGAAGACCAAAAGACTATTGAGAAGGAAATATTCATGTACGTAATCAAGCACAATGTGGTTCTCAGTAAAATATTTAAAAATTATTTGAAGAGTCTAGCTCAAGTCCTGAGTTAGAAAAGAGAAAAAGCAATTGAAATTGATGATGAGCTAAGAAATGAAGCAATTGACAAAGTTGGATCTATTTCTCAAGAAGAAAAGGATGAAATACTTTGGAAGCAAGCTCAAGAATTGAGGTCAAAGCAAAGAGTAAACATCCTCATGAATATGGAGAGGGAGGATAGACATAAAACCCAGAAGTAGATTGAAGAAGTGATAAAGAAGATCATTGAGGAAATGATAAATGCTAAAGATGCAAAGAAATCTCATGTGCCCCTCAACATGATATTGAATTTCAGGAAGTAGAAGAGGATAAGGAAGAAAAGGAAACACATAATGAAGAACCTGATTCTCCTAAGCATGATGTGCATGATAGCCCTCCTCCGGAGAGCACTGGTCAACAGGTCCAATAAATGAAAGAAGACACATCTACTTTTAGAGTACATGAGTCTCCAAAGGTATCTATTTTTGCATCCCCCATTGACCCTATCAAAGATTTTCTTGCTCAAGAAAAGAAAATTCAACATGCAATTTCTTTGCAGTTGCTGCAGTTGCCTATGTTTGATGGGCAAGTAAATATGTCAAACATCTCACTGTTGCAAAAATTGCAACTTGGTGATATCTTTTACTCCTCTGCAAGGGAAGAGATCTTGCAACAAAAAGTTGATAACTCAGAGACATTGCAAGAGGTTGTAAAAATCATAGAAGCTAAAATTCCCAATGCAAAATGGGATTCATCTTTGCCTCTCCCTGTACAGATCAAACAACTGATGGATTCCTTTAAGGAACATTCTCCTTATTTGGAGAAGCAATTTGAGGCAAAGGTTCAAAACAATGGACTATCAAAAGCCTTCAAGAAATGTGAAAAGGCACATGAGAAGTTGAAAACATGTATTAAAAACATTTAGAAATGCATGGTGGAAGCTAAGGTGTTATACATTTTCTATCTACTATGTTTGTCCACCACCAAAACTCTTAAGGATCAGATCAATGCTATAGAAATGCAGATCACAAATGTTCCTGCTACTTATGATTTGGTGTAGGAAAACGATGGTGCCATCAGGGAACAAGTTGAGAAATTACACTCCCAGCTACAACAAGTGCAAGATTAGAGGGATGAGATAAAAAGCTAAGTGAAACAGTTGCATGAGGTTGTGAACTTAAAGTTGGCATCCTTAACAAGTATCCTAACAAGAGATAAAAGAGTGGTGCAAAAGAATCATATTCCATCCTCCTTGAAAGAAGCAAAAGACATTCATGCTCATTTGGTGATTCAAATCTAAATCGCTACTTTTGCAAAGTTGCAATGGGACAACTCCTTGACTCAACTAAAGTTAATTTACAAAAACATCCTTCCTTACGGTCAAAGTTGAGTATGTATTTGTGACATAATTTTTGTGACATTTTTTATATGTAAATATGTGGAGTAGATAAGTGTTTCAACATTCTATGTATATAGAAAAAAATTGAGTAAGGGGGAGTGAAGTGTAAAAAGTGTGTACAGATAGGGGGAGTTCATAGTTTTTATAAAGACCACCTGCCCTTTGCCCTTGATGTTAGAGAGGGAGAGATAAGAGAAGATCTGATAAGTGTTACCACCAATGAAAAAGGGGGAGATTGTTGGAAAATGTGTTGATAGTGTGTTTTCATTGATGTCAACCTTTGTTGGTGTTGTCATTGATGTCAACCTTTTTTGGTGTTGTCATTGATGTCAACCCTTGTAGATATCACATGCATTTATATTGAAGAACAGTTCATGGTTAGATGTCAAAAATATGTAAGATTATCTTATTTGTTGTTCATGATTGGATGCTATCATTGGTACACCTTTGTACACCATCAGTCAAAGTTCATGATTGGATGTCAAATGCCTTGGTTGATAAAGTTAAATTATGTCTAAGGCACAGGATTGGCTACATAGGAGCTCTATCAGTTGCTCCACATTTCTTGATAGATGAAGTTTTGTTCTTGCAGTTTAAAGAGAAGCTCTACATAATTGAAAAGTATGCATATTCCATGTATCCATGCATAAGCTCTACCACAAAGTGTTTTGGAGTTGTTAGAATATGAATTTTGTAAGTCCCATACAATGTATGATAAAAATAAGATTATATTTCTTCACATTTCACCACATCACAATGTTTCTCCTTGTGGTTTTGGAGTTATGATGCTAAAGGCAGTATGTTGGCTCAATCTAATTTTCAGATGGTTTGGTTCACCATTGGTGGTTTTGTAGATGACAGTGTGTTTTCTATGTTTTGGCAACCTGGTAGGTTGGTCTGTTGGTGTCTAATCAATCTGCATCAACATATTTTGGATCAAGAATGTGTACACATGCTTTAAAATACATGATGGAAGATCTTTTGGCTCTCTAGTTACTCTAAAAGTTGATATCTATTTATCTCTTGTTTCGTAGTCTGTCTGTTGTGGATACCTTGATCTCCATGTGTTTGTGTCAGAATGAATTGATTTGAAATGATAAAGGGAATGCACAAAAATGGTGTTACATGCTATATCAATTCACTGAAGTGGTCTGCAAAGTGTTCTCTAGTCTTTGTGGTACCACCTTGGTCTAGAGTTGATGTTTTGATAGTTTTCTTACTTTTCAAGCCGACTTGTCATGTTGGATTGATTGCACCAAGGGTTTATATGTGTGGAACAATTTTGAAGATATGTTTCATTAAGGATAGGTCCTAGATGTCTCTCGGTATGAACTGCATAATATTTCTTTCTATTGCAAATGGGTTTGGAGTTGACTTCATTGTAAATATTGTATATTTTGTATTTCATGTTTGTAGTTGACTTGGAGAACCTTTTTGAAGGATGCAAATGGTATAAATAGAAGATAATTTTTTTTGTGAAAGTAAGCAAGTGTGTTGTGAAAATTTTGAGCAAATAATGTGCAAATACGATTCAACAAAATATATTTTGATGATGAATTTGTCAAAGATCAATTTTGATAGATCAATAGTGAATGTGAATACTACGAAGAAGAATATGAGCTTGTAAATGAGTAAGTTTGTTGAAGGTAGTGAGTTGTAGGCAACATGGCTTATTAAAGCAGTTGTATTTACCAAAGGTAGTGAGTCATAGGTAACTATTGATCATAAAATATTACGCCTCTCCAAACAGCCTTATGGGAAATTTAGTGAGTAGGGGACTAAATTGCTCCTCACTAAATGATCTCCAGGGTTTTTAAAGAAAGTCAACTCTTCTCTGTATGTGGGAAAAGGGAAAGAAAAATGCAAGGGAAAAAATGGTGATGTGGCAAATCTTTTACAACATTTCAAACTTTTAACTATCTCTTATAACTGATGAGATGGACATAGAATGTCACAGACCCTTCATTGCTGGGAAGAGAATGAGTAGCAAAGGCTACAGAAAGCACGGTGCAGTTTTTCAAATATCCCCATGGGGAGCATCCATTAAGGTCCAATAGAAATAAGAGACCCCAAAGACCAACATGAATATTTGGATCTTTACAAAACCCTCCCTCTCTTGCAATATAGTATGAACAATAGCGTATCTTTTATAAAAAATGAAAGAGTATACTAAACATGATTTAGTTTTTGAGAGATGGCATCAAACATAAAAGCTAATAACATGTGAAATAATCATTTAGACTACCTACATAAGGCTTTTAACACAACATGTGAAATAATCATTTAGACTACCTACATAAGGCTTTTAACACAGTGCTTTCAGCATAAATGATATACAAAAAAATTGTGATAAAGGCCACAAAATGCACAATTCTAGAGATTTCTTCTTAACAGATCTAATTCTTACAACAAATTAACTAAAAAAAAAAGGTTTGATGCCAATCCAATTAATAGTCTCAACAAGTATAACATGCCAGAGAGCGTGAATAGTGCTCTATAAAATCCTTCTCTCCCTAAGAAATTAAAACTACATAAAAACTATCCTCTTTTGAAAGATTCAAAGGATGGTTCTTGAAGAAGATTATCCAAGATTTTTATTCTCTATTGCGAACCCCTTTAAATAGCCAGGAGGGAGAGCCACCATCGTAAACAATAGAGATGAACCAACACCAAGTGTCCACACCTAATTGAACACAATCTGATTTAAAGCCTGATTAGATCACAATGATCTTTACTCATAAAGTCTGGAGAAACCTCATTAATGGCTCTATCTATGATAGAAGCTTTGTGAAGATATACTGTCATAAGACAATTAGATCTTAGCATAGCCTATCAAAATTTGATTGATCAGCTATGAAGAATGTGTTAGTTCCCCAAATCTACACCCTATTTGCTAAGGCTTAAGTGAACTTAGCAGATTTGGACTAACATGGGACTACTTTCAGGTTGTGGGTAACCTGTTTGAAAGCAGACCTCTGGATTATGGATCGGCTTCCCCGTTTGATGTCACCTAACTATTAAACTTCTAAGGTAAGGGTGAGAATTTGCATAAAATAAACCTAATACTAGAAAGAAACTAAGTTGATACACCAAAACAACCTAGACCTGTTAATAGCCTTACACATTCAAATTAATATCTCAAAGCTAACTCACACAACTCCATATCCAATTCAGTTCACATCAATAATTTATAAAGGGGTCTGTAACAGTGCTTTCAAAAGGAAAAATAGATTTTCACAGTCAATAACACCATTAAACAACATAGTTTATAACTTGTAAACATACATTTTATGTCAAATGGATGCATGAAATATGGGACAAGTTTGTAAGGAAAGAAGACTTTTCACAAAACAGACCGATCAACCATTAATGACATACCATAAAATATGAAGAGAGAAGATAAAAATGCCCCAATCTATTAATTCAAAGTGCTTACTATACAATAGGTTTGTTTGAGTTACAATACAGCTCCATGAAAAATAACTCCCATAAAGTAAGCTATCCTCCTGCTGGAAAAAAAAACCTCCTCCAAATGATCAAAATCAACATACTTAAGCCAAAACCATAAAAAACCCCTCACACAAGTGTTTCTAGAAGATTCTAGTCAGATAAAATAGAAAAGGCCCCAAAAGAACCTTCTAGAACTCTCCAAAATGTCCTCCACGTGAAGAAAAAATAGGCTAAGTCAATAGTCACCCCAAAAATGTGACAAAAATGCCTCCAACTGGCCTCCCCCTCACCAAAATTAGTCAAAACAGCATCCCACACATCTCACACTTCTGCAAGTCATCATTGGTCCTGATACAATATTTGACCACATTCTCCATCATGCAATATGTGTGTTTTTTAAAACATATGGCTTTTAAAACATTAAAGATAGTGATCTTGTTAAGTGATTCATAAAACATCACTTAACAAATCACTTTACAATTTAGCACAAGACAAAGGGCCCCACCACTAATATGTATTACATTTGTATTAAAAGCAACCAAAAATGATTTTCAAATCACTCATATGACATCCTCAAAATCTGGAAATAAATGCAACATATAATGTTATGGCTAAAAGCTTTCAAAAGCTTCTAAGGCACTTTGACTATCAACTTACCATATTATGCATTTTACTCACACATGGTCATACACATTGTTTTTTAAAGGAATTATAATCCAAAAACACTTGGCCAATATGGCCAAACTCTGAGTCCCTTGGAAAGCATATTCCAAGTCATGATGTTGGGAAAACACAAGGCATATCACATTTGTTGCATGGCACTCCATATGTGTGTTGAGGACTTAGCATAAGTCAAAATAAGGGAAGAAATCCCTAAGGCATAAAGTGCCTAAGTGATAACATATGATGCAAATTGATGACTTAGCAAAAAAAAAATTTATAAAAAATGGGAAAAGTTCCTAAGGCATAAAAAACCTAAAGGAGAACACCATATTTCGGCCCCCATTGCATTTACCATGTGTTTGATTTTAAAACATGGGATAAAAATCCCATTGAAATCCAAAGGAGGTCAAACCCTAAATAACAAACGTCGAAATGATGAAAAAACATCATCATTTGGTAGTTGAAGAATTTGGAGCAAGCTCTGCTGCCATGGGGTTTGGAAAAACACGGGAAAATGGAGATCACACTAGTTTCTTTTTTGGTGACTTATTGAGGGAAACACCTCAACAGTAGGTAAAGGTTCATTTCATGGCTTGAAATCTGGATTTTTATATCATTTGGAGGTCGGTTCTATAACTTAGAGGCTACGACCTGTAGCATTTTGATGAACTTCGCTTCATTTTCCTATTTTTTGTTGTTGCTCTCTTGTTTGACAGCCACCATGAAAAGTTTTTATGAAGCTTTTAAGCAACAAAAAATATGCACAATTCACTACTCGAGCTCGGGTAAGCTCCCAGCTGCCCTTGCATTGTCTTTTTCCTCCTATAGTGAGCAAGAAAAGCTCGAATGGAAGCTTTTAAATGTCTTTCATTTTGTTTTAAACATCTTGTGATAGCACTTGAAATACTTCATTATCTGCAATTTTGAATAAACTTGGTGCTTTTCTATTGTTTTCATGGAAATAATGGCTCACTGTTAGTGGCTATGAACAGGAACAAAGTGTCTTTTATGTTCATTTCCTGAAAACCCCTCATGCATTCTTTTGATTTCTTCCTTGTATTTCACAAATATTAACCCAGATGAGTTTCTTGGAATGTAGAAAATAAAGAACCAGCAATGGGTTTGGCCTCCATTTTGCAAATTGGGTTTTCTTCATTCATGATTTTTCTGCTTCATTTTGCATTCTTGTGAAAAACCCCTAATTGGGTTTCTTGTAGCATGAAATTTTTTGAATCTGCAACTGTTAGTAAAGAACCCAAGTGGGTTACATGATTTCTTTGAAAATTTCATATTTGTTGCAAGAAATGCAAATGATTTTGTAAATTCTCTCCATTTTTTTGTAGAAAATAGCAATGTTGCTCTATTTATTGAAACCCCAAGTGGGTTTTTCATATTTTGTAGGAAAAGGCCAATTTTCACCATGGTCTGTCATAAACACATGAAATAGCTTTTCATTTTTGACTCCTATAGAATGTTTACCATATTGTCATTTCTTTCTCAGATCTTATGATGAACCCAGATGGGTATGTTTTCAATTTGAAAACAACTTCAGATTTGGTAAAAAAATGAGTCTCCATGTTATTGCACTGTATCTACTCTGAATAAACAGCTACATGAGATGGTCCATTTTGATGCACTAAAACTTGAGTAGATGTCTATACTGAAATTCTCTCTGCATTCTTATCAACAAGAAAGTTTATAAAACTTCAATTGTAGCAGAATAAACTTTTCCCAATGAGCAAATAAACTATTTTTTGCAATGCATTTCATTTCTATAGAATGTCTTTAAAAGACATAACCCCAAAATGGGTTTATCACTGTGAATGGCTTATGTATTTCACTCTTCATGGTCACTGTCCTTATCAATGTAAAGCTCCTTGAAAGTTGACCTAGCAGATGCAAATCTTGAATTAAGCTCCCCTCACTCTTCTGTAGACTCTTATTGCTTTCAAGAGGATGTATCCTAACTTTAGGATAAAGGAGGAAGGGGAAAGTGTTGCTCTTCAAGGATAACATGATTACACTTTTCACAATTGTAGCTGTAATTATCATTTTCATTTCTTTTGTACAACCTTGTATGATCTTTCATTGGTTGTTGCATCCCATTGTTTATGCATTGAATTGGCTAAACTACTCATTAATTGGTGACTTACCTTGAAGCACATCTATGTCTGTTAATGCACGACTGCCCCATTAGAAATAATGGTTGCCACTATTTTGATTGAATCTGGGACTGCTCCTTACTTATGCTTTGAACTTGTTGTGAATGGACTATATTTCATGTCCTCTGATGATCATGCTTATTCCTTGTATTACATGTAGAGACTATCACAATAACATCTTTTGATAGCAGTGCCATAAGTACTTTCTTTATGTAATGACTGCACCTTGCATTCACTGTTGATTTTCTTTTCCGAGTTCATAGATAATCATGAAGATGAATCTATGACCTCCAATGGCATTGTTCTTATTCATGACCATGCTATGTTCCCTAAAACACCATGATTTATGATGGTTTCAACAATTGAATTTCATGAGCTCCTCTAATTCAATCAAAACAACTGCCATATTTATTATCAGTGTTTTTCCTTTCTTTGTAATATGCTTAGAGGCATCATTTCTAGAGGAAACCATTTGGAAACTTATTCAAACATTTACATGAGAGTATAGAGAATACCAGACCCCTACTCCTTGTGTTATGGCATAGCAATTGTATCTTGATCACATCATATGAGGGTTCCATTACTGTCGTGACTTTTTGTAATGACATGTTCATAATAGGCATATTTTTGTGTCAACTCTAGAGTTGATGTTTCTTGAATGTCTTTGCCTTTTGCTAAACCATCATGCATTGAATGTTATCCAGAAACTTGTTTGTCTAATGTTTGATTGAGAAGGCCTTGAATAGAGCCTTGTGCAACTTCAAATTTTTCTTTTGTTGTTGTCTTGTTTGACATGCTTGGAATGCTTTCAAGCTTATCATGTTCTCAATCTAAAAGACAACATATAACTTCCATTCATCTCACTTATGAGGGCAGAAAAATATATTGTCATGTTTATTTGTCATGAAAACAATTATGCTCTATTTTGAATACTCCCCTATGCTTGTCAACCTTGTAAGTTCCTCGATGTATATGCAGTTGATGTTTGTTGTTAGTTGGTTGTACTCCTCATTGCATGGCTCATTTGCTCCATTTTTTGAATGTAGTAGCTACCTCTACCATCATGTAGTATACAATTATCACTATTGTCCTTCATGAGACCATTGTAACATGCATTGTTGGTTGTCCTTATCAATGACAATAACCTTTACCTATTGCATTCATTTTCACAAGTACACCCATGAATGAATAATATCAATCCCCTTTTCCTCCTGTAGCTCTTGCAAAGGTGTTGTATTTGTACTTGTATCATGACCTTGATTCAACCATTGCTCTTCTTCTGTTATGTGTAATAAATACACATAGTCTCCTCATCTTTACTTTATTGGACAACCACTTGTCACATATGTGGGTGACCTAACAACTCACCTTCCTATGTGATGTGTGACTTCCCAATAGGGTTATGATGAGAGGGGATTGAAAACATCTTGAAATGCTTCCTCATTGTTCAAAAGATGCATAATTGAACTTGATGCATCTGTGAAGTCACTTCCTTTATAAATAGATCATGGATCTTCTTAAGAAGATTAAAGGACATATCAGCACAATATGTTGCATCTTTTGAATCTGATAATGAAAGTTGATCAACTAGTGTGATTCCATATTGATTTAATGCATTGATAATAGATAAATCTTTGATCAAGTTACTCAATTTCATTTTCCTTCAAAGCATGATGAGCTCTACCCTTGTGGGAGCCACATTTAACCCACATGTATTTAATCTAAATCAGAACAGTAACCAGACTTGTCCTAAATCTGCACATGAAGCAAACAGTTAGAAAATAAATTCATATGTTGGATGTGTTTGATGACTTCGTTGTTTTTCAAGGCATCCAAAATTTGCATGCTTATTTAATGCACTTATGGATCAGTTTATACATGCATAGGTAGGTGTGTATGTAAGGATTGAATCGTTCATTGCTTAGAGCCTTGCTCTAATATCATTTCTTTTTCAGATGCAGGGGCTAGGAGCACTACGAAGCTAGGGAGAACACAAGCAACTCGAGGCAACAGCATAGCAGTCAGGCAACCTGTAACCAGTCATTCTTAGGCAATGACTGGTTCCATTCTTATATGCACATTGTTTGTTTCCTTTACTTATTCATGTATGAATTGCTTCATATTTTCATTGAATAAGAGAGTTAGTCCCTTGGCTTGTGAGGGACATGTACATTTCAGGATTATCAATAAAAGATTACATTTGTATATCTATTATTCTCTTTCTCATTTTTTGTAATTGCAACATTGAAATGACAAAATGTAACCTAATTTATTTGACAATCACTCCTTCATGCATATTGAAACTGGCAGTTTTATGGTTTATATTTTAAATGTTTAAACAACATGAAAAGAACAAACACTAAGTTACCTGATTTCAGCTGAAAGCTAAAAATTAGGTAACAGAATGATGATGCCGACTCGAAGGTTCCACCTCAAATGTAAGATCTTCGTCGTGCCCTCTGACAAACTTCGCCCAAAAAGAAAAACATTCGTGGATGGCATTATCCGTCTGAAGAAATGGATGATGTGGCAAGTAGGTAGGCGATTTCAAAATTTTTGAGAACAACTTTAAAGGAATTCCTGTCGAGAAGACACGTATCCCAGTTCAAGCTCGAAAGGAAAACAATATATATAAAGTTGCACAACCACCACATGGCGCATTGCGCACCTTTATGCGAGAGTAGTCTTTGTCCTTCGGGCGCAGAGCCATCCCGAAGCAAAAAGAAAGTAAGGGTTGGAAACTAAAAAATGTTGAAGGAAAAATTGCTCCATAGTTCTGGCAAGTCACAGGGGGCCTTCGATTGTGGAGGCATGAACCTAGATCTCAGGTAATTCTTGGAGTTTGAGGAAGGTGGCAAGTTGGGTTTCCCAATGTCCATCGATGGGTTGGATGAGGGTGTGCAAATTCTCATAGGCCTAATCAAGATCAAGGACTTCTTTAAAAGAAACTCCTCCCCACCTTGATGAAACAATTTTGACATGGTAATACAGTCGGGATAGGGGAAGAATTTCCTTCTTGATCTCCTCGACAGTGGGTGATGAGCTCAAACCCTGGAGTGTTGTGGAGGCCTAGATTTTGAGCCTAATTTCTCCCGCGATTTGCTCGATTGTTAACACTCCTCCATCCGATGAGAAAAGGGCGGGTAATCTTGATTGGAGTAAAACCTTAAACTCTTTCTTGATCTCACCGACCTTCCTATTCAACACTGCCTAGTAAGATTTACTCTTTGACACGACCTTGTGGCAGATGATTAATTCATTTTCTTTCCTCGCAACTACTCTTCGGATGGGAATTTTGACGTCCCTTAAAGCTTCCTCAATTTCTTTACATAGTTTTACGACCAAGATCCTTGATTCTTCAACCCAGGGGGTGAAAGTGTGTAGAATTTGGTTGACTGTTGGGCCAACCATTGCGTTTAATTCCCGAGCATCTTTTAGAAACTGCAAGAATAGTTTCAAGGTTGCAACTACAATTATGATTATCTCCCAATGAGTAAATATTATTTTTTAATTATCAGGAAGATTCTAGATCCTTGTATCGCAATCAATTCCTATTGAAATTGGGATTCCCTTGCTCTCATGTTTTCCTCTAATTGGTTCTTCTCTTGGAGAGTGTTTGTAAGCTCAAAGTGTAGCTTCCCAACCTCCTCATTACGAGTCTACAAAATAGACTCAATATCTTGCTTTTCTTGTTTCTCTTTTTTATTATTATTTTTGCCTAGACCCTTTGAAGGTCATCAGAGACTTTAGCCAATTCTTCCTGGATGTATGCCTTTTGTTTATCAAATTTTTGTACCTCTTTTTATAGCCCATTATATATGATATATGTTCTCGATAAATCACTTTCCAACCTCTTTTTCCTTTGTTGATGCTCTACATTTCTTTCATGTTTGACTATGATCTCGCATTTCAATCTTTCTACCTTGAAATGAAGTCAATCCTTCTCACTTTGGGCCTCTTCAATCAACTTAGTTGCTTCACCTTGCTAACCCTGTAACTGACTCAGGCGAGCCATCTCCAAATCTTTGCCTTTGATTTTTTCCTGCAACCTGTCCACTATGGATTTTATGTCCACCAACTTTTTCTCGCACCTCTTAAACTTTTTTTCAAGCTTTTCATAGTCAATGTAGACCACCTTTCGAGTTGCTTTGGTCAGAACCAATTTTTTCATGCAAAAGAGTCTCACTCAAATTGAGGCCCATGAATCTGATGTTGTAATCTTCAAACTGCATTTCTCCCTCTAGCTTGGAGGTCAACGGCCTCATAGAAGCAATTAGTAGAACATTTTTCTCTTCATCAAAACAAATTTCCAACTTCTAAGTAGTTGGTTTTTCTGTAGCCTTTTCAGGCACAATTTTTGCTTTCTTGCTTGTTGGGCCTACCTTGTTGCTTCCATATGACTTTGAAGACTCTGTGAAGTGTCAATACTCTATGCAGCAAGTGAAACATCTATAGGGAGACTAAAAATGGTGATGGAAGGAGAGGCCTCAGCCGTCTGACACTCCAGAGAGGCGAAAGGGAGTGTTATCATTGAAAAAGGAGGGATGCCATGTGTGGAATGAAAAGGAAGGACACCCATCGGAATAAAAGGGGAAGTGGGCAGAAAAAGAGGCATTTTTTAGGAAGCAAATGGGGACAGTGAAACTAGTAACATGGATGTATCAATTTTTTCAATGGGTGCCTTTGATACCTGGAAATTAAAGAATCAATTGTGACTGATGCGAATGATGCTCGTTCGGTGTGTGTGGTTTCTTCGTGGGGTTCATTATCAAATATGGTCAAAGGTGTGCTCAGGATGAGGACATCAGAACTCGTGTATGGAGGATTCCTTTTAGTAGATGAGGGGGTTGGAACAACTAAAGATGTAGTAGAAGAAAGAAGGGCCTACGCAAGACTTACCTAGACTATCGAAGCTGAAAATCCTAGCAAAGCGGATTCCACCTCTTCTTCTCCTCTACTTGATATACCTAGTTTGCCTAAGTCTTGGACTCATCTCCTCTTTGCAGGGGTCAAACTAGTGGATTTAGATTCTCTAGCAGTCAATCCCGATGAAACTTGAGCCCCTAGAGTTGCAGTAGATTTCTTTGGGGACCATTGGATCCTTTTTCCCTTTGGCAGGGTGTTGGTGGAAGATGTGATCTGCGAGCCTTTGTGTTTTGACCCCTTTCCTTTCATTTTTCCTGTGTTGGGCTCCTAATGCTAGGAGTTGTAGATTGGTACTTGTTTTGACTCAATCTCCTGATCCGATTCATGATTACTATTATTGGATGTGGCCTCAGCGTCATAGATTTGGCCGAACTTCTCATCGTTTGGCCTGACATCTCCATATAGGGCATCGAGGTTCTTGATTTCCTATCAGTACATCCAAAAATCCGCCTTCTTTCTTTTCGACCATCCTAATTTCTTGAGTTGTGTTTTGAGGGATTGGCCCATTTGGGTGCTTTGTTGGAACTCTACCACTCTAGGATAAAATTTGAGCCAGGGTGGCCGGTCAAATAGTATAAAAGCTAGGTCAATGTAGACCTATGCCCTCTCCTCGGTCAAGTTATTTCTTGACTCAAAATAATCCTGCCTTTTGGGTTTTATAATTGAAATATGTCCTATAGGATTGTACCTCCATATGTCACAAATGAGGACCAGGCCTAGGAAAGCCAACTTGCTACTCAACACATCTCACTCCTCCCTTTTCACAAGTGTTACCTGACTTTTGGAAATGGTAAGGGGAAGTGGTTAAAGCGCCTTTTTATGCCTCCCATAGCCATAGGCTTTGTTACTAATGGTTGCCTATCAACATGCCTCCAAAGTGAAGGTCCAATCTGTTACAAATTTAGGGATCCTAAAAGGCTCCTCAATAAAACCATGGTATCTAATGAAAGAAAATGGCTCCCATAAAATAATCCACTATGGTTTGATGGTTTTTCATCCATTCTAAGGCTTGAAGGGAAAACCGACACGAAGGACACAGAGACAAATCTAAGAGTATTGGTTGTAGGAAATAATCAACAAACAAATAATAATCCCATGTATTGGAAAGCACATGGGTCCACACTGAAACTCGCTAGTATAACCCCACCGCATCAAACTTACTGAGTGACAAATAACCTCTAAAAAATTTAGTGTTCTAAAATAAAATCAAGAGTGCCAGAAAAGAAGAATACCTGAACTGAAAAGCGGTACCATAATTTATTAATCGTTCTATCATCTTTTCAACCACTATATCAACAAAATCAAAATACTTTTGGCTCCTCTCCTTTCTGATCCTGAAATCCAAGCCCTCCTGGAATTCATAAATTTTTTCGTCATCTTCAAAGCTGTAAATATAAGCTAACATTGAGAAAATGACCCGCACATTTAATTTGAACTTTCTGCATGCTAGAGGGAAGACGAGTTGATTGTCATCCGACTTCTCATTTGTTTAATCCATATAGAATTTTAATTCCTTGCCCCTGGTTCTCTAAAAATCTTTCATTCTCCTAATTTGGAATCTCTCGACATCCCAGTTTACAGGGATGCACAACATATCCTGTATGGTTGTTGCGCTGATGGAAACCCTCAACCTATTGCCACTGATAACCCCTATTTCTTTATCCAGCCTTTTCGTGCATGCATCCACCATCTCTGGGCATGGATGTATGGAGGGAAATATGAATTGTGGAAAACTACAATACTAGAGTCGTGACGTAAAGCCCTCGGTTGAACCATGGGTGAACATTCTCTGCACTGCTCCTTCCCTAAGGTTTTTAAGGTTTATGTGCAACTTTGGGTCATAAATATTATCTACAAAATATTTAACTGCTTCCTCCTTAATGGGGTTTCCTACGTGTATGGTTTTGGTATGTGCAAAACTTCGGTCTTCTGGCGTTGGGGCACTAGCATACAAATCTTTTCCAAAGATGTTGGTGTAGCTTGGTTTGGTAGGCGAGACTTCAGCCTATCGAATAGAATATGATGCCTCCGCCATTGTTGCATTCTTGGAAGGATTTGCTGAAAATTTCTTCATAGCAGCATTTTCTTGAGAGTTTCATTACTTAGCAAAAAATGCTTTTTGGGTGCATTTAATTTTTGCATGTACATGCAATAAGGCGTTGCAGTTACCACTAGCTCGCTAGGTACTGCCAACGAGGTGATATGTGTGGAGTGTATCTGTATCCCTCGAGAATTCCAACTTTGTTGCGAGAATGTAATTAGTACATTCCCCATGCTTCCCTTTCCACAAGTAAGCCTTGAGTGATGGGAAGCATGCCTTTAGCAATGAAAAGTATGCTTTAAGCGATAGAAGTGTACTTTGAAAAGACATTTGCATTTAATTTAGCAGAGTTTAGCTCTTTAAGAAATGTCTTTTCACATAAGTGAGTAGGCTGGCATAAATGATGATGATGGACACATGGTAGTAATTGGTACATGTGAGCATTTACTCCTAACGCCCAAATTAATTTCTCAAAGCTTGGTTTGAGATCCTTCATACAATTTATCTTTTGCCTCTTAGTGTGTTAACATGTTTTTCATTGCTACCTAATGGGAGATAGGTTTTCCATCCTTCGAGCTCTCTGGTGTACATTTTTCTATAAATAGCAATATTAACTTGGCGAAAAATTCACTGAGTTAGTATTTGAGTTAGTGATCTCCTCCCAGTGCATTTTCCATTTCGTTAATCTGTAGCTTGCTCATTTCCATCATGTCTGGCCTAGGTACCCCAATTCGAATCTTGAGCCGAAAGTTGTAGAACTCCTTTATAGGTGAAGTCTGTAGTGAGAGAATTAAACATCTAGTAGGGAAAAATGATTGCCTCGCCATCATGGAATTCAAATGGGTGCTTGGGAAGGATTATGTGAAGGATGAGAGCTAGCCGTGGTGCAACTCCAATGTCATTTCCCGGTTTGTGGCTTCCCTGCTTGATTTAGACATTTCCAAGCCCTACATTATTGAGTTGTTCCATGTTATGTTCGATTTGGCATACTTAGATGGGCTCAACAAAATCGTGCAAGTAGCTATCCTTGGTGCCAACATTCTGACCTCCATGAATATCCATAGGCACATTGACTTTGGGGAAGCGGTGCCCTGGTTTCCCTTTCTCTCAAACTTTCAAACTACAGACCTAGAGAGGCATTGCACATTGTCTCATCCCACAAACTCCTTTCTTCTGAGGGAGTACAACGTGGAGTGCATTCCTAGGCTTGATTTGAAGAATCATTTTGAGTTCTTGGTGTATAGCTGTGGTGTTGAGGATTGAGGTCTGTGTCGTGCCCGCATGTGTTGCATGTTGTGTGTTGTTAACCCCCTTACTGCCCTATTGAAGAAACCCAAAGAAACAACTTTTTGACTGTTATGACGGATGGAGGCCTTAATTTCTATTGTAATTTTTTGTGTTTCCTCCTCTTTTTCCTTTTGAAGATGTTTCTTTTTGGGTTTGAACGAGAAGGCTTCAAACTTCTCTCAGAGCCTCAGGCTCAATATGCATATTATATTGTAAATATTTTCAATGAATACAAAATATAATACTTTTTTTTATTCATGTGTTTACACTCATGGATTTATTCACAAAAACAACGTATTTTACAAAATTTTACATGTACATAACTATAAAATTTACATGAACTTGTGCGTACTTTAATGGAATAATTTTAGATGAATATCATTTACCAGTATGTCCAAAACATTTTCATTCATATCCTCCAGCTCGTACACATTTCTTTCCTTGCACACATGGATTAAAAAATGACCCCTCCAAAGTGAGTCAAATTTAGCATGCTACCCTGGTTTTGCAGCACATTCATCATACTTTAGCACAAGACTTCCCTCCCAGAAACCTAGGTTGGAGGTATTTTTATCACACCATCGTTTGACTATCTATTGGCAGTTGATCATGGCATCATACCTGTTTTCTCTTTTTTCCCTGATGCTCAAAAGTTCTACCAATCTCACTTCCATTCCACTATTTTCCTTGACTTCCAAGGCTTTCAATAGTTGCAATGCCAGAGTTTCTATGGAAATGGGTAAAACCACCTCCTTTCCATACACTAATTTGTATGGGGAGGTCTTCAGGATCTGCTTTGGTGTAATTTTGTCAACCCATAAAGTAACTCACAGATGCTTGTGCCATCCCTTCTAATGTTTTGACCCGATGCACTTTATTAATCTAATTAGATTCGTGTTAGTCGACTCTACTAATTTGTTTCCTTGCAGGTAATAATTGGATCAATTCTTGAGGTAGACCCCATACTTAAAAGTGAATTATGACATCCAAAATCCTATAAAGGTTCGCGCATTATCGAAAATGATGGTTTTAGGTGAACCAAACCTTTCCACTAACTCCTCAAGAGAATTGACAATTTTTGTTTCTATAGCATTCTTCGGGGAAACAACCTCCATCCATCTTGTGAAATAATCGATCGCCATGAGTATCCACTTATGGCCTATGCTAGAGATGGGATTGATCATCACGAAAAAATCCAAACCCCATTGTGCAAAAGGTTCCTTAGTCACAATTGGGCTTAAAGGCATGGCAAAGTTCTTCTGCTTGCCAATATTTCTGAATACACTTCTGCACCAAGTGATTGGCCTCGGAGAACATGGAATGCCAATAATAGTCTTCCTACATTATCTTTAAATCAGTGGTCTTGGTGGAGAAGTGTCCGCCCTCAGGACTACTATGGAATTCACCTAAAACCCTTTTTGCTCATGGCTTATCCAAGCAGCAGAGGACACCATCATAATTTCTTTTAAATAAAACCCCTTCAATTAGTACATACCTAGTGTCTTCCAATCGATAGTAGCATATTTTTTGAGGTGGTATATTGGTCAAGTACTACCCCTTTTGCATAAATCACATCCAATCATCCACCCATGACTTGTTGGACTCAAACTGATTTGTATAGATTTGGTTGGTCTCTTCTTTTGCCAGGGAGCCTAATTCCTATGCGAGGTATTCGCAAAGACCTCTGCCTCGAACCAACTTGGTTGGTTGAATGTTCATGTCATATTCCAGGATCTTGGTGATCCAATTGGACCTCTTTTTTGTTATCTCTCCTTTGGTGATGTATTCGTGAACACTGGGATGGGTGACGAGGATGGTGATTCTGTTGGCCAATACAAGGTGTCAAAATTTCTTTAGGATTTTAACGATAACAAAGGCCTACTTTTCAAAAAAGTTGTACTTGGTTTCATATCCCTTGAGAATCTTAGAATGGAATACAATGGGATGTTCTCTGCTTCCCTCTTCATCCTTCTAAGTGAGCACCAAAGCTATGCTATGTTGTCCGCTATAGACGTAAAGCAAGAAATCTTTGGAGAAATCTCGGTTGGATAACACTGAAGCTACAAAGATGGTTGCCTTTATTTGATCAAAAGTTGGCTTTCCTTCGAGATTCCATTTAAATAGTAAAAAAAATTTCAACATCAGCATGATAGGTCTCGTGATGCCCAAGAATTCATACATAAATCAGCTGACAAAATTATTTTTTCCCAAAAAGGACTGTAGCCCCTTTTGGTTGACTGGAAGTGGTAGATCCATTATGGCTTTCACCCTTTTGGGGTCTATGGCTATTCCTTCTTTTGATACCAAAAAACCAAGAAACTTTCCTTGCGGTACTCCGAAGAGACATTTCTTGGGATTTAAAGAAATCCTGAATTGTTGACATTTGTGCAAGACCTTTTCTAAATGATCAAAATGATCATCTTTTAAATTTGAAAAAATAGTCAGGTCATCCAGATATATTAGGATGATCTGATTGATCAATCCTTTGAACGCGATATCCATTGCTCGTTGAAAAGTGGCACTCGCATTGGAGAGCCTAAAATGCATTTTTGCATATGTGAACGTTCCCCACTTAGTGGTGAACGTTGTTTTGTGTTGGTCCTCCTCCTTTATGTAAACTTGATTATACCCCGAAAAACCATCGAGCAGCGAGAACATTTTTAATCTAGCCACGGTCTGCAAAATTTTCTCCATAGAGGGCAAAGGGTAGTGATCTCTTAACGAGGGCTTGTTCAAGTCTCGAAAATCCACAGAGAGAAAAATATCGCCATTCTTTTGTACTAGTACAAGATTGGATGCCCAGGTGGAATGTTTGATCGGGTATGTGATTCTTGATTTGATTAATTTTGTAAGCTCTTGTTCCATCAAAGCCTCGACCTTTGGATTCACTGGTCTTTATTTCTATCAGACGGGCTTCGAGCCTTCGGCTAAGTCGATAGTATGTTGAATGATAACCGGGTCATATCCTTTGAGATAGTCGTAGGTCCAAGCTACGACCTCGTTGTATTTAGCACATAGACCTTTCAGTCTTTCCTTGTCCACCTACAGGATGTCTCTTCTGACTTTTAACTTTCTACCGCTCCTAACCTCGAGGTCTTCATAGTCTCCTTCATCAATGGTGAATCTTTGTTTTCTATTTCTCGTATCTTCATAGTTGAAGAATTTTTTGAGATAAATCAATCCTCGTGAGAGATTATTGCTTCTTAATTGGATTATGTGTCCTTCAGTAGCCCCTCTAGCTTTAGACTATGATTGATCAAAGAATTTTCTTGACTTTTGTAGAAAAGCGGCAATCCAAATGTCATCCTCAAAAGCTGCCAATTTTGATCATTTTCGAGTATTGACGTTGGACTACGGTATGCACTACATTCTAGTTTTTTGTTGATTCAAGGGTTGGCTCAAACTGTGAGCGAATTGAAGCCATCTGATTTGCACCTGAATTTTGAGTCTGTGGGATAACCTATATGTTAAAATCATCAAATCTCTCAATTAGACCCCATGTTTTATGTTTGTAAGACCTCATTCTTACATTTTTTGCGGCTGCTTGTCTGTGGACCTGGTTTATGACTAACTTTGAATCTCCAAACACCTGTATTCTCTTTATGCCCATCTACTCTGCGAGAATCAAACCATGGACCAAAGCCTCATACTTTGCATCATTATTTGAGCACAAGAACTGGCAATGAAAATATTTGAGCTTCTATGATCTAGTCGGATGCCTACTTCGGAATAGATTTTGCATTTGGAACTATCAAAATATAGTGTCCATAGACTTCATCATCTAGTCCATCAAGTTCTTCCTACTCCTTTACCAATTTTTGGAAGACTTTTTCAGCATCGAAGATCACATAGGTTCCCAATCCGGTAGTATGGAAGATTCCAAATGGGTTGGAATCAATAAACTGATTGAGCAGGACCTCCTCTTTAGGGGTCTAATCAATTGTGTCCTCGTCTTTTAACATTTCTACACAATACATCTCCTTTTTTGAGGAGGTATGCGCTGCTTCAAAGCACAAAACCATGTTATCTCCTATATGTTCTAGGTGTAAGGATTTAGACAAGATCTTCATCTTTTCCTCGTGCTTTGTCTATAGTATCAAATGAGACCAATCGAGCACTAGATATCCTCCAATCTTTATTGCGAAGTCTCTTGAAAGACACATCCCAAAAATTGAGGGGATGTCTATTACGACTACTTCTTGTGTGACAGTTTCACTCAGACATGAGAAAAGGTCAAAGACATATTCTTGATGCAACCGATGGTCAAGACTTTCTTCCCATCTAACTACATGATCCCTTTCTCAAGAGGCTCTTACTTAAGTTTTAGGGCACCAGCCACTTGCTTAGGCATGACCGTGGTACTAGCTCTCGAATCAATCATGTTATTGTGTAAAAGCTTATCCCCCATAATAAGTGTTAAAAATAAAGGGATAGGCTTTGGTTTTCTTACCTATTTTACATTTGCATTTTCCACGACGTTTACGTATGTCATGGCTCCCGAAGGTCGGGGGTCCGACGTGGGCCCTTTTCCTTTATCTTGATTGTGCGGTGGGATTGTACCCGTCTGCAACATTTGTTCCTCTTTTTTCAATGCCTCCTCAAGCAATGTCTTCTATTATAGAATCGATATAATGTCCCACAGAGACACATTAGTGGGTGCCTTCTTCAGTTGCTCCACCACATTAAGCATTCTGACCGGTGGGATCTTAGGTTTGAACAGTGGTATTTCTTTTGTCTTAGGAATGGGTTGATCTGATGTGGATGGGATCAATGCTTTGTCCACCTCTTTATCTGGCAATGATAGAGCTTGTGATTGTTGAGTGGGTCAGATCTACGGGGCTTGCTTGACTTGTGGTTGTGGTTTTTGTGGAGCTCATTGCACATATTCTCCAGTGAACCTTATTTTGGACCTTGTGTTGTAGTTTGACTATACATGCGGGGCACTGGTCATCAAAACATCATTTGCAAATACTACATCTTCTTCTTCCATCCAAGAAAATAATGCTTGTTTCGGTGAGATATCCAACTCTTTCTCTAAGGACATCCCTTGCGTTTCTGCCCTAAAGCAGGTATTCTCCATTCTGGGAGACTGATATTCTTTTGTGTTCGAAAGCACACCTTGGCTTCTCTGCTCCACTATCTTTTGTTGAAGATTTCACCTTGGAAAATTATGGGGCATATAGCTATCATTACATGGGAAGCACCATGCGTTCTCATCTTCCGCCAGGTTGTTCTAACCTGGAACCAAATCCTTGCTTGAACTATTCTTGACAGTCTAAAGCGGCATGGTAACTAGGACAATCTGGCTTGTAGGCATTGGTTGTTGGTTTCCTCCTTTTGAAGCTCCTTCATGGGTGTTCTAATGATAAGATGACCTTCCTCCTTGATAGGTTTGTATGGGAGGCTTTAGAGGTGTTGCTTGCTATTGTCAGATGAGGACTAGGTTGTTTGCAAAGGACCGTATGAGGTTCTTCATATCATTGACATCTACTACCGATGAAGAGGAGCCCAACGTGCTTGCTTATGCACCTAGGTATACATATATGGATGGTGGTGCATCTAACGTGCTTGTTTATGGAGCAGAGGCATTAGGAATTGCTTCTTCTCAGGGTCCATTAGAGATTTCAATGAACATGGGCATCGACGGCCGTGGTGGAAGCTTCCCGGCATTAATCAAACTGTTCTCTGCATGCACAACTAGATTGTATGCAGCGGGCGGGATATCTCCTCCCATAGACTATACCATGACTACGATGTCTAAATTGAAAGCATTTAGATAGAACTTGAATGTCGTAGATGCTAAAGGTCAGGATATCACAAGAATCCTATACCAGGTTTTGTGGAACCTGGTGTTGAAGTCACTCTTGGCCTCTTGCGGGGCCCTCTTGATAATGATTAACTGCTACAACAAAGAGGAGTGATCTCCTTTTTCTGAGAAGCACTCGAACAACTTCTCCCAAAGTTGATCCCAAGAGTGGATGGAACCAGAAGCAAAAGACTTGTACTAGTTTCGAGCCTTTCCTTTGAAAGACATAGCCAGTAATCTAAGGGCTACATTTTCTTCCATGATGTTATGTACTTTGCATACCTTTGCTATATCTTGGAGATGCTCAGAAGGGGTCTTAAAATCCTCCCCATAAAACTTTAGAATAGCCTTTAGTGCATTAGCAGGTATGGTGGGCCATACATCTGGGGGTAGGTGGTTGTAGTGGGCTACCGCTATCCCAGGTTACAAAATTTCTAGGAGCTGGAGCACCTAAGTGAGCCATTGTAAACAAATTTCTATGGATAGGGTAGATGGGTATTTTGATTTGGAAGGTTTGGCCTCCTAGTGGAGTGGATAAAGCTCTGGATTGTGAGCTAACACTTCTTACCCTATTGCTCCTTACAGATGATATGAAACCTATAAGTCTTTTCCTCCTAGGTGTCGAAACAGGTAACTAGGAGTACTAGAAATGGCCTCTTGAATATGCACTTGTTTGAACTTTGGGCATGATATTTCCAACCTCTCCTCTTAGTATGATTTATAAAATATTTCTGACTTCTAATCAGACATTTGAACGAGTCCCACCGGGCATGCCAAAAAAAAAATTGTTGATCATAAAATCTTGTGCCTCTCCGAACAGCCTTATGGGAAATTCAATGAGTGGGGGATTGAATTGCACCTCACTAAATGACCTTCAAGATTTTTAAAGAAAGCTGGCTCTTCTCTGTGTGTGGGAAAAGGGAAAGAAAATTGTAAGGGAAAAACATAAAAATGGAGATGCATCAAAGCTTTTACAACATTTAAAACTTTTAACTATCTCTTATAACTGATGAGATGGACACAAAATGTCACCGACCCTTCATTATTGGGAAGAGAACAAAGCAACAAAGGCTAGAGAAAGCACAGTGCAGTCTTTTAAATCTCCCCATGGGAAGCATCCATTAAGGTCCAATAGAAATAAGAGACCCCAAAGACCAACAAGAATATTTGGATCTTTACAAAACCCTCCCTCTCTTACAACATAGTATGAACAATAGCATATCTTTTACAAAAAATGAAAGAGTATACTGAAAATGATTCAATTTCTAAAAGATAGCATCAAACATAAAAGCTAATAACATGTGAAATAATCATTTAGACTACCTATGTAAGGCTTTTAACACAGTGCTTTCAGCATAAATGATATACGAAAAAGAAATTCGTGATAAAGGCCACAAAATGCACAATTCTGAAGATTTATTCTTAACATATCTAATTCTTGTAACAAATTAACTGAAAACAAAGGTTGAATGCCAATCCAATTAATAGTCTCAACAATTATAACATGCCAGAGATCATGAATAATGCTCTATAAAATCCTTTTATCCCTAAGAAATTAAAACTACTTAAAAATTATCCTCTTTCGAAAGATTGAGAGGATGGTTTTTGAAGAAGATTATCCAAGATTTTATTCTCTATTATGAACCCCTTTAAATAGCCAGGAGGGAGAGCCGCCGCCGGAAACAGTATAGATGAACCAATGCCAAGTGTCTACACCTAACTAACCGCAATCTAATTTAGAACCTGATTAGATCGCAATGATCTTTGCTCATAAAATCCTAGGTCGCCTCATTAATGGCTCTAGATATTATAGAAGCTTTACAAAGATACACTGCCAAAAGATAATCAAATCTTAGCACAGCCTATCAAAATTTGATCGATCAGCTATGAAGAATGATGACATTGACTCAAAGGTTCCACCCCAAAAGTAAGATCTCTGCCATGCCCTCTGAAAAACTGTCCAAAAAGAAAAACATCCATGAATGGCATGATTCGCCTGCTGAAATGGATGACATGGCAAGCAGGCGAGCAATTTCAAAATTTGTGAGAAAAGTTTCAAAGGAATTCTTGTCGAGCAGACACGTGCCCCAATTTGGGCCCGAAAGGAAAATGATGTATATAAAGTCACACATGCAACCACCACATGGCGCATTGTGTCCCTTTATACGAGAGTAGTCTTTGTCCTTTGGGCATAGAGCCATCCTGAAGCGGAAAGGATGTAAGGGTCAAAAACTAAAAAATGTTGAAGGAAAAATTGTTCCACGATAACTACTGTATTGAGATTATCAGATTGTATGTTGAGGTAGTGAACCTTTGTTGTGAAATTTGTATTGAGCAAGGAGTGGTGTACTTCCTTTGGTTAAAGACCATAAATACCTCTTGTAAAAGTTATATTTGTGAGGTTGGATTTGGATAGTAGATCCAAGTAGCTTGCTCACCGTGTATTTTCCCTTGTAGGGTTTTCCACATAAATCTAGTGTTATGGTCATTTTATTTTGTGTTCTTCTATTTGTCATGGTTGAATTGGCTAATTGTTGATGAATGGAAAGAATTTGAATTTGACTAATTATTGATTCTCCCCCTCTCAGAACTTCTATGTGTTCAACATATTCATGTTCACATCCTTAAACCATCACCTGCATCTTATTCTAGAAATATGCACACATTGTAGTTGATGGACTCCTCTATTGTGTTGAATTGTCATTCATTCACTATGGGTTGATAGGTTCTTCACTAGGTTAGTTTTATCCCTTAAGGAATTTTTCATTATTAACAACTCTAATTAATCATAAAATTCTACTAAATCTCATAGACATTTAAAGTTCACATACTCATTCATTAATATAATATATCATCTTCAAATTCCTTGAAAAACTTTAAAGTATATGAAAAAGGTTTGGAAATGTCTTTTGAAGTTTAGCAGAAGTGAGATAAAAACATGAAACTAAAGCAAAGAATTGGACATTCCTAGTGTAGACACTAAAAATTAACGACTTTCGTTTGGTCAATTTACCCCTAATTCTACCAATTTCACATCCTCTATATTAATTAAATAAACCCTATTATTTAATTAATATTAAATATATCAACCTTCAACTTAACTTATTTCTTCTATTATCCTTAAATCTTAGCCTAAGATAAACAATTACCTTTTAATTATTTGCCCTCATCCCATTCATTCATTAAATTAAATAAATACCCTTATTTATTTAATTTAACCCTTTATCCTTTTCCTCAAAAAAAAATTAAATAATATATTTATTTAATTCCTCATATGTCCCATCCTCCATAATCCTAACCTAATCCCAATCCACTTTCTAATCCCATTATTAGGGATGTGCACATTCCTAATCCTTGATCAGGAGGTGTCACATCCTCCAACTTTTGCAAGTGAGCTTCTAATCCACTTCATTAGTCTAATCTTTCCCCTAACCCCCCTCACTTGTGCAACTTAACCTCATGATTAAGTAGCCTAATCCCTTTTCCATTTATGGCATGTCCTTTTGGAGAAACAACCCATGCCTTTAAGGAATTTTTAATTCCTTTGGTCAACCCTTATCCTCTCACCTCCTCTCATGGTGACACTTATCACCACCATGTGGGTTGATATGTCTCAAGGCATCTCAACCCTTGATCCTCAACTCTCAATCCTAACCCTCCATCCAAAAATATTTAAATCTATATATCTTACACTTAACCATTTTATCCCTCTCACACATTTCTCTTTGTAACGTTGTTATTTTGCCGAAATTTTGTGAGCGTACATTCAAATCATAAATTGTGGGAAAATCTACACAACATGAGGCTTAGCATCCGATTCTAAGTTGGTTTGAGTTTCCTATTGCCTAATCTGAGTGTTTTGCTTGGTTTATCAATTTTCTTGCATTTTTAGAATCACAAAAACAATGCACACACCTAGGGCTCATCTTCCCCCCAACTTAACTTTCTACTTTCCCTCAAGAAACTCAGGGTCTCTGGTTGTATTGCAATGCAACCTCTCTATAGTCCACTATGTTGGTGACCCCTTCACGCTGCTCCAGGTAGAACCCTTTTTTCCCTACTATTTTCTCCCATTTAGCTTTCTCTGTTGCATCTATTCTTATCTTCTTCCTGTCCAATTTGGGATTGGGAAAAAGAGAAGAGGAGGATGGAATTTCAAGGAAAACTAGGTAATATCATTTTAAAGGGGGTATTAAATGTATTTGTGGGATCTTTTTATTGCTGCTAAGTAGTTGAAGACTTAATGAGCCTCCTTCCTTATTAGCTTTGATGCTAATTCTCTCCATCTGTCTTGAGAAAAATCAAGTGCTTATTTCCCTATCCCTGCTTCTAGTTCTTGAAACCTTTTATAATCCTCTTCCTTGCATTCCAAAATATTTTCTTTCACCCACCTTTTTAGCAATTCAATCCATTCTTCCACTACCTCTTAAGGATCCTTAGCTTTTACTCTAAGTAGAAGGAGAAATGACCTCTCCCTTTCCTAATGGTTTCTTTGCAGTTTTCCTCTTTGATGTTCATTCCTCATAAATGAGGCCATTGCCTTGATTTGAACATCTCCCATAAAGATAAGTGGGTTCCAGGTAGAGTCGTGAGAAATAGCCATATTATGTAGGTAGAATTCACATAGCTAGTCTTACATATCTAGGGTAGCTCATTGGTATGTCTCTAAAAATAAGTTAGGTAAAGACAAGGAAACTAGAAGGTCACTGATCAACTAACTAAACTGAAAGATTAGAATTTTTTCCTGTATATATAGTGTGTAAACCCTTGTAAGTGGTCTACATTTTAGAAGTTGCATTGTTCTCTCAGCCATCTCCTTCATTTTTTCTTTTAATTTCTTAATTTTAGCATCCTTCTTTTAAATTGCTCTAGTATGTGTTGATATAAATTTAGATTTTTCTTTCTCCCAGTCCTTTTGTATTTGGGAAAATTCTCTTACTATGTTCCACAACTTAATACCAAGGGTAACCACAATGGGGGTTCTAGGCATTCTCAGGGGTGCATTTTGGTTTAAAGGATGTGGAGTTCCCTTGTTGATCTTAGAAATGGATAATTGTGCCAAATTTTCCAATCCCGACCCTTTCAGTTCAAAAGCATACAACCTTTTCTCTAATTCCTAAATTTTGCTATCCAGTCCATCCTCCCTCTATTAGTATCCTCTGAGTTGTTTTTCCAATTCTTTTTATTATTTGCAAGGCTTGTTGTAAAATTCTTCTCCTATTCTAGGCAACCCTTAAACCTCTACTACTACTGTCTCTAAGGCATCTATTCTCATCCCTTTGATCATAGCCTCATAATTTTGCAACATGTTGGAAAATTGATGTGATATAACTTCATTGTATTCGATTAAATGTAGAAAATAGTTTAGCCACTCAACTTGTTGAAAAATTGGAAGATATTTTTGATCTTCCAATATCAAATTATATGTTGTTGGTTCTCTTCTAATAATGTCACCTCTCATTTTTGCAATTTTATAACCTTTGTTAAGTGAATACTTGTAGTTTGTTGTCTTTTGAATGCTATAATTTTTTAATGTCATCTCGTTTGGGGTCCTCTACATTCTAAAATATTCTTATGACTTATGAAGGAAATTGAAAATTTGTATGCAATTCTCTTGACTCTCAAAAAATGAAAATTAGAGATTGTATCCTCGAATTGGCTTGTAATTGTCATAAACCCTTGTAGGATTGACAACCAAACAAACCTATCTACTGTGTGTCCTTCATTGGATGGTAATTCACTGTGGTATGTTATAAGGAATTTGCATAAACTAGGAGACCATTGATACAAGAAAATTTCCTTCTTGTTTGGTGTTAATTCATAGGGCGCACCTAGTGGTAGCAAGCCCTTGTTTGCAAGAATCATTGTGCTAATCACTTGGTTGGGTTATGTATGCTTGGAAGCCCATAGAATATGTTGAAATAGGTCTAAGAAAATCAAGTTTCCTATATTTCATGTTGGTTTTCTCTTGTTGGATGCCAATAGGTTTAGGAGCAAATTGCCAAGAATGAGCCAGGGTGCCTATTTGCCTCATTTGTATTGAAACCCTATTTTAAAAGTGTTTGCATCATGACACGTGTATGAGAAGTTTGAATTTTGAAAAGGAAAGATGCAATAAGTACGTGATTAATAATAATGGAACTCGATGTTGCATGGAACACATGGTGGAGTTGAGTTGTTGCATGTTGGGATGATAGAGGTGATATGTAATAGCAAGTGCTAGTGGCTACAGGTGTAGTGGTAGTGAATTGGAGGTCGGTGCTATAGGTAGTAGAAGAAACAGTCTCATTTTATTGAAATGCCTCGAGGCTATTGCTATAGGTCCCATGAGCTCTATTATGCACATCCAAAAATATTTGTTGGTGATGCTACATAGTGCATGTGTGTGCATGTGATATGTTTATTGTAAGAATTTATACCTGGTATGCATTAGTAGGTGAGCTGGTTGGCTCATCTACAAATGTATTTCTTGATGTTTTGGCCTTGTCTGCATGTTTTGCATGCAATTCTAGATTTTTTTATTATATTCAAATAGTTTCTATATATCATGTAAAAACTCGTCCTTTTGCAATGGCTTTTTGTAAAGCTTGAGTATGTGTCCATTGACCAATAATGATAATCTAACTAAATATATGGTAGTTTATTGAACCGCTCCATTCTAAAAAACACATTGTTTAATTTTATATGGTCCAAGCCACCTGGTTTAAATTTTTCCTTTATGGTATTTATACCATGAATCATAAAGCAATTCCCAATCACCCTCATTTAATTCCTTAGTTTTGATAAACTAGTCATGTCATCTAATTCTTTGCTTTTTCACAATTTCTATGTGGTGGATTTCTTTCATCCTTATTTCATCCAAAGCGTTGATATTTTGTAATCTTTCCTTTTGAGCTTCAAATAGGTCCATTCCAAGCTCTACTATTGTTTGAAGTGTCTTATGCTCAAACTCAATTGGAAGGACAACCCTTTTCCCATACACAAATTCATATAGTGTGAATCGTATTGTGGTCTTCTAGGTTGTCCTATATGCCCAAACTACTTCAGTTAATCTTTTTGCCTAGTCCTTCTGATGCTATTGAATTTTCTTTACATTAGAATAACTTCTATCTCTTTGTGACTTCTACTTTCCCATTGGCCTGTGCATGGTAGGGGTTTGATTTTCGATGCCTAATTTCATACTCTTTTACTAACTTGTTAATCAAATTAGAAGTAAGCTGAGATCCCTTATCTATGACTATCTCTCTAGGCACACCATACCCAGTGAATATTTCTTCATAAAGGAATTTGGAAACATTGCCATCTTTGGAAGACTGTAGTGCTTTAACTTGGACACCCACTTTGTGAAATAGTCAGTGCAAACTAAAATGTATTCCTTTTTGTTAGATGTTGGAGCTATTGGACCAATGAAATCCAATCCCTACTTGTCAATTGGTGCAATTACCAATTATGGATGGAGAGACATTTCATCACTCCTAGCAGGTCTTCCCACCTCTAAAATTAGTCACATCACCTAGTATATTTGACTACATCTCTATGAAGTGTAGGCCAATAGTATCCAATGCTTAGGATCTTTAAAGTTTTTCACTTAGCTACAAAGTGACTTCCATAAGGCTCATCATGACAAGCCTTAAGGATATCATATACTTCATCCTCCCTAATAAATCTTATCGTTATGTTACCTAACCCGGTATAAAAGAGATAACCAACTTAGGAATAAGGGAAGTTACATTCTACCAAATGATGCCTTTCTCTAGGTGAGAGATGTGGGGGTGTTTTTCCTACAACCAAGTAATTAGAAATATCTACATACCATGGTCTTTGCATAGAGAGGGAAAATAAATGTTCATCTGAAAAGGAATCATCAACTACTTCTTTCGATTTGATTTGTAGCCTTGAAAGAAAATAGGGTACTATGTTCGCTTTCCCTGATTTATCTATAATGGTGATATCAAATTCTTGTATTAGCAATAACCATCTAACAATCCTTCCACCAGCCACTAGTTTGTTCATCGAGTATCTTATTTTTGTGTGGTATGCATGAACAAAAACAAAATACCTAATGATATAATGTCTAAACTTGTTGATGACATTTACCATTAACAACATTTATTTTTCAGTTATGGTGTAGTTGAGCTCAATAGCCTAAATATTTTTACTTATATAGAAAATTGCATATACTCCAAATTTCCTTCTTTTTATCCTAGAACAACACCTATGGAAAAATCAAAAGCATCTATATGTATATGGAAAGGAATTATCCAGTTGGGGCCTCTCAAAATAGGGATTTTTGTAAGAGTTGTTTTAAGTGCTTCAAAAGCTTCTTGGTAGGAAGGGGTCCAATCAAATTCAAAATATTTAGATAAAAGAACAAACAATGGGGCTACTATTTTACTAAAATCCTTGATAAACCTCTTGTAGTACCCTGCATGGCCAAAGAAACTCTTGACATCGTTCTGCTTCTGGGGAATAGGCAAAGTGGAAATCACCTCTATTTTATTAGGATCCACCTACATCCCCCTACTGGACACAAAGTGTCCCAAGATCACTCCTTCAATCATCATCATGAAGCATTTTTATGACTTAAAGAGAGGTTGTGATCTTGACACCTTTGAAGGACTTTCTCCAAATTATTTAATGCGTCCTCATAAGAGTTCCCATAAGTGGTGAAATCATCCCTATAAATATCCATGGAATCATGTATTAAATATGAGAATATGCTCAAGACTACTCTCTGAAATGTTGCAGGTGCATTACATAATCTAAATAGTAAAACTAAATAAGCATATGTACCCCCTGGGCAGGTAAAAGTGGTTTTGTCTTGGTCTTCTGGAGTTATCTTTATCTAGTTGTACCCACTGAACCCATCTAAGAAGAAGTATTTCTTACCTGCTAGTGAATCCAACACTTGATCAATGAAAGGGAGAGGAAAGTGATCCTTCCTTGTTACTACATTTAGCTCCTCATAATATGCACATGCCCTCCATTTACCTCCTTTCTTTGGCACAATCATCAATGGGGAAACCCATTCACTTTCTGATATGGGATAAATGAACCCCACATCCAACAAATTATGCAACTCTATCTTTACTATGTCTCACATAGTTGGGTTCATTCTCCTTTGTGGTTTCCTAACTAGCTTGTAGCCTTCATTAATATAGATTTTGTGCATGCATGGGCTGGGATCTATTCCCTTCATATCATGATATTCCCATGCGAATGTCGTTATGTGAGCTTGCAACATTATAAGCAGTGCATATTGTTGGGAGATTGCCAATTAATTATTAACATTTAGTGTTATACCTTGTGTGATTTCCATGGTTATGGTAGAATTCATGACAGAAGAAACATCTAGTCCTGACAAATTGAGGTTGCAACTATGTGGAAGTAGTATATGAAATAGTTGGGAAGTGGACTCAGAGACATTTGTAGGTATGATATTGTGCAAGGGGCAATGTAACCCTACCAGAAAATAGTTTTTTCGTGGTTCCCTACCATAAGAGTTTTTTATAATTTGAGCAAGGACTTCATCTTCATCCTAAATTTCAATCATTGGGCTATGGTATATAGTCATGAGAATTTGTAAAGAGTGTCGGTCATCTTCTTATAGAGCAGGCCATACAATTTGTTCCAAGTATGCACGTGGTTGTGCAAATGAGTAACGTACCAATTTTTTGATAACATTATATTTCCACAATCAACGATAGTTAGTGTTCAAGATTTCTGGATAAACTATGTGCAAATTTTTACATCAATGTTTCAGATCATACTCCATGATCCATCATTAGAATGATTGGAAAATAGAGAGAGAAATGAAAATGAGATAGCATACTTGGATAGAAATAGGAGAGGGGGGTTGGGAGGGTTGGGAGACACATAACCCAAAAAATATTTGTAAGAAGCAAGATATAAGGGATTTGGAAAAATGAGAAAGGAGGGAGGAAAAAGTCAAAGAAAAAATAACTCCAAAGAAGATAATTAATTAACTGAAAAATAGACTAATGCTAAGAAAAACCTAAATCAATATTAATAATTTATTAAATAAAAATAGAACTCTAAATTAAGGAATGATTAAAAGAACGAAAGGAAGAAGAAAAATAAGCAATTAATATGATGGAATAAGAAAGGAGACTATTATATACTAAAGAACAAAAAGCAAAAGGGAAAAATAATAAGAGATTCAAAAAAATTATTATAGATTGTAATTATATATATGATTATTATTATTATATATCATATAAAAATATAACATATTATTATATATCATATAAAAATATAACATATTATTATATATCACAATCTAATTATATATCATAAAATATATGATATATAATAATAATCATAAATATGATTATTAATATATCATATACTTATATACTTATATATGATTATTATACATTATAATTATGTATATGATTGTTATTATATCATATATTATAATATAAAAAATGATATTATACCTAAAATTGTAAGATATATAATAATAAAATTATAAAAACATTCAAGGCAAAGCGATTACTAGATAATAACAAGAATAAAATGAAAGGGAGATGAAATTACCAAGATAAAAGGAGACATAGGAGAACCAAAAAAGCCTAAGAACCTTAAATTAGAAGTACAAAAATAAAGGAAAGATGAAAAAAGAACAACTTAAAATGACAAAGGCTGAAAATTTAAGGAAAAGGAAAAAGAATAATCAAAAGGAAAAGGAGAAGAAAAACTAGCCAAAAGTAAAAGGAAGTTTCAAAAAATAAAGAACATTTAAAAAGAAAATCTAAAAATTGAAAAGGAATGAAAGGGAAAATAAATAAAGAGGAAATTAAATTCAACACAAGCATGAAATGTGAAAAACCATGAAAAATAGAAAAAAATAAGGCAAAAAAGTGGAACCAAAAACTACGCACTAAAAAGAGGGAAAGAATAAAGGAGGAGAGGAATAACTTGCTAAGAGGTACGAAGAGGTCCAATAGAGAAGGAAGATAAAATGGAGAGAACTAAACCTAATCCTAATAAATACAAGGTCATAAAATATCGGCAAAATAAAATAAAGGACAAAATTAGGAAGGAAGGAAGAAGGTTAGAGCTTAATAAATAGAAGACACAGGAAAAGAAGAAGAGAAGAGGGGGAGAGGAAGGAAAAGAAGAGAGAGTAAGGGGAGGGATAGGAGGGAGAATGAAAGGGTGAGTGCGGGAGGTGGAGGGAAGGGAAATGTAGACCGAAATGAGGTGGATCAAGAATGATTGGGAGAGAGAAATTTGAGGCTATTTAATAGGGATTTCCAAGAGAAGCATAAAGAACAACCCCCATCTTAGTTAAGGTTGTAGGGGTGGTTGTTGATTTCAATGACCTCTTTGAGTTTCCTCTTAAAGAAATTGTCTTCATTGAACTAGATTCTGGTGTTTTCTAAGGCAATGTGATGCTTCATCTTAGAGGAGTATTCTACTAAAGAAAATTTTAAGATACGTTTATGTCTTATGTTAGCACAATGTTGTTTGATTCTTTTGTTGATGGAACAACCTATTTCCCCGATGTAAGGGATGCCACATGAACACATCACTTATAGACACCGCATTTGAGGAAATGGTCTTAGGGATCTTTGGGGGAAGGGATGCAATTTCTCACTATGAAGATGGGCTTGAAAGTGCAATTGATACCCTTTTTGAGAAGGATCTTAGCAATCTTGTTGGAGACGCCCTCAACATAGGGGAGGGTAGCCAGAGGGAGGGAGGGGGGGAGGGGCATTAGGCTTGAGGGTGAGCCTAGCTTTGGCTTGGTTGATTTCCCTATTGATTTGTTTCCTTTTGTATCCATTTAATGAGAAGACATGGGTGAGGTGGGCTAATTCTTGATCAAGGTGCTCATTATCACAAATTATGAAAGCTCTAGAAGCCAAGGTTTTGGGCTAATTCTTGGTCAAAATGCTCATTATCATAAATTACGAAAGCTCTAGAAGCCAAGGTTTTGAGGATACCATTTTTGAAGAGGATCTTAGCAATTTTGTTGGAGACACCCTCAACATAGGGGAGGGTGGCTAGAGGGAGGAAGGGGGGGTGAGGGGCGTTAGGCTTGAGGGTGAGCCTAGGTTTGGCTTGGTTGATTTCCCTATTGATTTGATTCCTTTTGTATCCATTTAATGAGAATACATGGGTGAGGTGGGCTAATTCCTAGTCAAGGTGCTCATTATGAAAAATTACGAAAGCTTTAGAAGCCAAGATTTTGAGGAAGCCAAGGTGCTCATTATTAATATTGATTTATGTTTTTCTTAGCATTAGTCTATTTTTTAATTAATTAATTATTTTCTTTGGAGTTATCTTTTCTTTGAATTTTTCCTCACTCCTTTCTCTTTCTCCAAATCCATTGCATCTTGCTTCTTCTAATCATTTTTTGGGTTATGTTCCTCCCAACCCTCTCAGCCCCCCTCTCCTATTTTTATCCATGTCTGCTATCTCATTTTCATTTCTCTCTCTATATGTTCATCATCTTGATGATGGATCATGGAGTATGATTCAAAACGCTTATGTAAAAAATTGCACATAGTTTATCTAGAAATCTTGATCACTAACAAATTTTTTTGTCATATTCCCATTAGAAATTATCATGTTGTTAGACCTACACCCAACATGAATGCATCTGCAGTGGCTAGCCATGGTCTTCCTAAGATTAAGGGGTATCCTGCAAGGTTTGCTTTGGGATACAAAACTATAATGTCTACTAGATATTCCCATGAATCCAGTGTGATAACCAAATCCTCAATAATACCCTCTAGCTTAACAGTTGACCTATTTGTTAATTGCAGAATAGTAGGTGTGGCCCAAAGCTCTGTCAATTAAAGTTGTTGCAGAGTTTCTTTGGTCATTACATTAATAGTTTCCCCTAGGTCAATTAGGGTATTTTTAATAAGCGCGTCGTTAATTTATACATCCACAATAGGACTCTCAAGGTCTGCATATTTTGGAACAACTATATTTCCTAACATGATGTCAACCAATTATCCTAAGACATGGACAGTTTTTGGGTCTTTCTTTTTTCTGCTTGGCTTTTTTAAGCACAATTCTCTTAATTTTTTTGTAAAGATAGGTATTTATTTAATAGCTTGAAGCAAAATTATTTTTATACAAGCACCCTTAAGTTGGCCTGACAAATCAAATTCATGTTCAGAATGGGATTTTTGTGTTGTTAGTTTCTCTGGAAATGGCGGTTCTAGAATTGTGATGTCTTGACATGTCTTACCTTGTTTAGGTTGATTTAGTGTATTATCAATGGTATCATTGCTAGCTCCTCATCTATAAGCTATGTGATGTGAGGAGATGATGGACCAACAAGAATCCTTCCTGAACGAAGGTGGACATCACTTACCTCAACCCCATAGGCTAGGTATTGGATGGTCTCATTAGTATAAGCCTATTGAATATGCTTATTGTTGGGGTTTGGTGCAAGTTGAGCTGAAAATTGAGGTGCTCTAGGTTGTGTTGGGGCTACTATGGTTGGGTTTGGAATTGTAGTAGGTTGTTGTGGCTATAAATATTATTGTGGCTACAAGTAGCTAACATTTTAGTTTTACCATTGTTGGTTCCCACAGCATTGTGGTGGCTATTGGCTTTGTGGGGGCTGCCACTAAAAATTATAGTTTGAGGCTTGGTATGGTTGTGGTTGTCATATCCCCTACTGTGGAGCCCAATTAGATGATTAGGCCATTGGCCATGACTAATTTTGCATGTTATTCTAGGGTTGACTATTCCAATTAGAGAAATTTGTATTACCCCCAAGAAAGGACATATTATAAGACAAGGGATCTTGAGGCATACCTTGTCTTTGTTGCCATGGCTTACACTAAGAAATGTAGAATATTTGACCTTCCTCATCCTCCAAGGTTTGAATCTCAAGTCTCCCTTGCTTCTCCTTAGAAATGTTGGCAATCCTTTTGTATTTACGATTTACCCTCTTTTGGTGGCAATGTGGATAATATTTAGTAAGGGTAGCCTCCACTTCCTCTCATTTCATTTTTTTGTGCAAGGTATCTGATTAGGTAGTTAGGTGGTTGATTATTTCTTCCTTCATGTTGGACAAAATATTACTAAGTTCCGCCCTAGAGACACCAATGGATGTTTTGGTGGAAGAGAAGGTTCTATCAACCTTGTTCTTCTTCATAGATGACCTTGAATAATTTCTACATACCTGGAATATTTCCTCAAAAGGAAATTGAGAAATATCCCTTGCTCCTATGAGGTTTAAGGCATCCATGCAATCTTTATTTACTCCTCTCAAAATACTAGGTTTAGTGACTCTAGAGAGAGCCTATTTTGGTGTAGTTTCTTCAGACAAAATTGGAACTATATACACCTAACATCACATTTAATTAGTTAAATACTAGCTATTTAATTAATATTTCAACTACGTATAAATAAATTCTCAATTTATTTATACCGTTCACCCTTCTTTAATTCTCCAAATATAAAATCATATTCTTCTAAATTAATTAAATAAACAAGGTTTCATAACTTGTTTTATTTAATTAATCTTCACTAATCCCGATTAGGAATTAAAGCACATGTCTACAACTTTTTGTGCCACCTCACCAAGGTCACATGAAAATAAATAATTCTAATTTTTAATTAGAATTATCCTCAACCAATTTTTTTAAAAAACACAGCTTATTCCTCACACACTCCCATCAATTTTGGAGCACATGGTCTTTTCTTCACACACTTGAGTCAAAGACTCAAGCATAAACTATTGATATATTGCATGAGCTAGAAGTAATTTACTTGTTTCTTTTTGGTTAAGTTAGGAACCTAGATTAATTAAAAGGTTAATGAACACCATGTATTTTGTGCTTGATGAATGGTAGGCATATTCTCTCCCCTTAACTCGGCGACCAAAAATCCAGACCCATTCTTGTTTATCTGTGAGTGTGAGTGGAGTATATGGTGTGGGTTCTCTCTTTATTCATGTGGAATAAAGATTGATTGAACTACGGGTATATTTGCTTGCTTTTGTTTGTCTTAGAGGGCATGCCTTGTGGGAAAAAGTAATCACCCAAGGAAACGACCTAACCGGTAGCACGCTAAATCCAAGCAACTTCCAACCAGTATATAAATGTGGATACTAGAACAAAGGCCAGTATCATGAGGATAGTTCTGACAAGAAGGGCATCAATGGTCTCTTTCCACATGGATTATTCCCCATGAATGGAATGCCCATACTAAAACCCTTGTTATAGTTTGGCCAAAAACCTTTATCTATTCTTTGGTGCAGCAACGGTCGTTGTGAAGGCATCCACATTCTCGCAATTTTTAGTAGAGATGAGAAATATGCCATGGGAGATTCATGGGTATTGGTGCTTGGCTGCCTCAAGAAGTGAGTGTCGTGGAGGGGAGCCAGTGGGGTCAAGCATCTAGTAATCCGCTAAGAATAAGTGTGGTTGGGGTAAAACCTGCGTGGAATCCAAAAGAATACAATCTTTCACAACCTTAGGAGTGTACATTGCTTGATGTGTCTTTATCAAAATGTTTTCAAAAAAAAATTCAAACAAAACATCACATGTCAAAAGTGAAAACCCTAATTTAGAAAATTACATTCATTAAAACAACCAAGTCTCCAACTAGAAAATTAGAAAAAAAACCAAACAAACTTTCAAGAAACGATGTTATTCTCTTAGTGTGTAGACCTTCTGGTGCATATTGGTTGCCTTTTGGCACTTTTTGCACCTGTTTTGGCGCCTTCTGCACTTTATGTGGCACCTTTTGCCTCTGTTTTGGTGCCTTTTTCCCATTTTGTAGCGCCTCTTGTCTCTGTTTTGGCACCTTTTGCAAAACACAAAATAGTGACCTAGGTTCATCTCCTGCCTGACAGTTAGTCTCATCTCGGGAATCCTCAGTAGTGTTCAACCAATACTTAGGTAAAAAAGATTCTAAACATGTGTGTTACCAAATTATTTCATGAAAGATTAAAATTTGGAAACCAAAGTCCAAACCTCTTAGTCCAAAAGAACATCAAAAATGTCTATCAACACTTTACGACTTTAGAGAGAGGTTGACCTTCAATTTCTACAAAAGAGCATGCAAGAACAATCCTAAATTATACATCTTTTACTATTGTCAAAATCCAAGACTTTTCCAAAGATTTGAGTATCTCGTTTCACAAGTTTGAACCAAAATTTCAGAATTTCCTCAAGCCCAAAATCATTCCTTAGATACCTTAGAAGTCTAAACTTGTTAAAACTAACCTCTACAAGTGGAATTTTTCAAACTAAACCTAGATCTAAACATCTCAATGTGCCTACATCATCAAAATTTATCATATCTTTGATTATTAAGCCTAGTTTCATCATCAAGATTTGTCATCCTTTCATCATGAAACAAATGGTATACAATCAAATCAAACTTAGTCCTATCAATAGAATTTTTCATTATATTCGACTTAGTTTTAATTCTTGGCACTATTCCAAACAAAGATCAAAGTTTAGACAAAGTAGAACACTTGCATGCCCATTCAAACGAGGTTACAAAAGAGGAGACTCAAAGAAAAAGAGCTTGAAACCCAAAACATTGAAATGAAAAACATTGGAACTCAAAGTAGTGAAATTCCCAACATCAAAACTCCTAGCATTGAAACTCAAAACAATGAAATCCAAAGCAACATGGCTGAAGTGGAAGAAAACCCTCTCCATGAACTCAACAATACTCAAGGGGAAGAAATAAATGATGAAGACATCCAAAAAGCGGAACAAGATCCCAATTTCCATAAGTTTTTGGAAAAGATTTTCAAAAGGGATGGAGAAAAATATCTCTTAATGTTGGAAAATCAAGGCGTCAAACTTCCCCCTGATTTTGATGTTAATACATTAAAAGCACCTCCCAAAAATCTTGAAAAGGAAATAGAACAAGTGGTTGCTTTGACTCACCAAATGATGAACCTTCAACAACAAATTCTTGATATGAAAAGGGGAACCTCAAGACAATACTTGATACAAGACATTTTTCCATACCCCTTTAATCAATCTATCAACATGATTCCTTTTCCCAAACATTGTGAATTCCCAAATTATGACAAATACAATGGAAAAACCAATCCATTAGATCATGTGAGGGAATTTAGAACCATGAGTCTTGAATTTGCACATGAAGAAACTTACTTGATGAGGTTATTTCCATGAAGTCTAGAGGGAACATGTCTTGAATGGTTCTCAAAACTTACACCACCAATCAACACCTTTGAAGAATTGGTTAACAAGTTCATCATCCAATATTCCTACAACATTCAACATGAAATCACAATGAAAGACCTTTGCAATTTGAAACAGAAAAAGGGTGAGTAATTCCTCATATTTTTGTAAAAATGGAGAAGGTTGTTTGCAAGATATTCTTGTCCTGTGCCCAAAAAGGAAAAGATAGAAATATTCACTGACAACCTAAATGATGATATGAGTTGTAGATTAGAATTGTAGTGTCCACCTACCTTCAAAAAATTGATTGAGAATAGAATTAAAATCGAAGAAGCCTTGGTCAAGAGAGGGGTCATCAGGATTTACAATGAAAACAACTAATCTGATTCATCTAACAACCACAACAGTGGTGACAAACCTAAGTTTTGGCAACGAAACAAGAATGGAGGTAACAATGATGGCATAGTTGAAAACCAAAATATAAAACATGTATTCAACTTAATAACAGCTGCCACCAAAACCCATCAAAACAACAATCCACCCAACACCCACAATGTCAACCAAAACAACAATCATAGTAACCTTGGGACTAAAGCAACACCATTCCCAAAACCTTCCAATCGAAGGAAATTATCACCCTTGGGACAATAATTGGAGTCAACATTAAAGGAGCTTACCAAGGCTAAACTTATCACAATACTAAAAGCACAAAATTGGGATCCACAAGTTAAACCATTTTGGTGGAACAATGCCTACTACTGTGATTATCATCAAAACAAGGGTCATATGAAAAAGGATTGTTGGCAATTGAAACATGCAATACAAGACCTCATCAATAACAAAAAAGTATTCATAGAGGGACCCAAAACAAGCAATGACCATGGAGTGTTCAAGAAACCTCTACCAAACTATGAAAAGGGGGAGTCCTCTTCATCGAATACCAAAGGAAAAAATGTAAACTATGTTTATGATTCTACCATTCATTGTGTTGAGATAGTTGAGAATCCAATCCAAGACATCAAAATCAAGAACCAAAGAAACGTTACTACAACCAAAAATCAGCACCATGATATCATCACCACCTCACATCAAATCAATGACCTTGTGCCTAGAAATATGATCACCAACATTGACACGAACAACAATCAAATTAATGTCATCAAAATTAGAAAAGAGCAAGACACTCCACTAATCAATGCAATCTCAAGAGGACAAGCCAAGGTAACATTGAAAGGAGCTACCCCTTCCACTTCTAAAACTATTGCGTCTCCTGCAACTCAATATAACATCATTGATCAGTTGCAGAAGATACCCGCTCAAATATCCATATTAGAGCTTCTCAAGATTTCACCTACACACAAACAAATCCTGGAACAATCTTTAGTTTCCACCACAGTACCAAACAATCTGGAAGTCTGCCAATTTCAAGCTATGGTGGGACATTTAACTGCACCTCATTGCTTATCATTCTCTGAACATGATGATGTATCAACCACCCATCCACATAACGCTACCCTTCACATTGAAGTCTTAATCCACAAACATCACATCAAATGTGTTCTTATAGATGGAGGAGCTGGCATAAATATTTGCACTATAACGCTTGCTCGAGCACTAGGATATTCTAAAAATGCTATTGATCCTAGAAGGAAAATCACAATAAAAGCATATGATGATGAAGAGAGATCCTCCCAAGGATTGATTTCCTTACCAATTCAAGTGGGACCAATTGTCAAAGATATAGTTTTCCAAGTATTAGATAAAGATTTGACATACAACATACTCTTGGGACGTCCATGGATTCATGAGATGCAAGTGGTGCCATCCACATATCATCAGTGTTTGAAATTTCCTTTCAATGGATAAGAGATCACTATTACTATTGATTCCAACAACTCCCAATATTGCAACACACTCAGAACAAACCAAGATACCTTTGTACCGCATAATAGAGAAGTCATCACTTCTGATCCATCAAACAAAGAAAGTCCAACCAGTTCTTCATCACATCAACATGAGGAAAGCACTCAGTTAAAAGACAAAGGTGTCAATGATTCCACTCCATCCCACAATGGAAGTCAACTCAATGCCCTATCAAAATAGTTCAAAAATATTCAACTAAAAGACAAAGGCACAGGGGAATACTCATTTGAGAAATCTTTATACTTATCACAACTTCATCTTCTCCTAAGTCATATGGACAGCCATCAACATCAAGACAACAATCTTCACAACCAATCACGCTCTTTGATGGGAAGTTTTTAAAAGCGAGCACTCAGGTTAAGGAATCAGAAGATAAGGATGTTCTGAACTAGGTATACAAAGATGAAGAATAATCACATATATCAATGTCCAATATATGCACAGAAAAATATGGCAAAGGCAAGATAATCTTGGAAAAAATGGGATATGAGGGAAAAGGTCTTGTGGGTAAAAGAAAAGAAGGCATCAATGAACCAATACAGCCCATAACAATGAATTTCAAGGACAAAACAGGGCTAGGATACAGAGAAGAGTCCAAGGAAGAAGCCACTCAAGGGTTGTGGAAAGAATCCTACAACTATAGGCTAGTGAGGATCATGAAATGGATTCCAATGAATATGAATGGGACTCCCTCTCTAAAGAGTCCTCACATGATAAGGAAATTGATGTAGTACAAAATTATACACCAACACTTATGGAGGGACAAAGCTTGGGTTCGAGACCCCTTGAATTTGGATCACAGTACATCTTTGACTCAAGTGAGGACGATCATTCTTCAAGCGAGATATATACTTTGGAAGAGAGTAACAACTTTGCTATTGCCATTGGACACTTTGATGATATTGTCGTCATGATGCTTACCCCTTTTGACCTTAACCAATCCAATGATTCCTTGCCATTAATGCATCCTGAACTAATTGATTGGGATCAAAATGAGTTGCTTGACATACCCACTTTTTGGAACAATGATGCCATCATAAAATTTCTCTATTCCAATAACCCTGACACATGTTCTATCATTGAATCTCATAATGGAGCTCTTGAAAAGGGGAGTGCCAAACCTTCCAACTGCAAAATGGACAATACAAGAAATGGGTCTAATAGTGAAAACCATCTAATGGCACTATTAAATCAAGAAAAAAGTTAAAAAAAGAGCATATCTCAAGGTGAAAACCTCCCTAAGGCACCAAGAGATGGAAGGTTTGACACTCTCCCCGAACACTATCAAGAGAGATCTTCAGTGTTGATCAAACCTATGCAATCCATCAATGTTGGCACAACTAAAATAGTGAAGACCTTGCATCTAGCGGAATCCATGATAGAAGAGGAGAAGCCTCGTTTCACTAAATTCTTTAAAGAGTGGCAGATCAACTTTGCTTCGTCCTATGCTGATATGCTAGGCATAAATCTAGAACTCATCATGCATCATTTATCATTACCACCTAGCGTGAAACCAGTAAAGCAAAAGTTGAGAAAAATGCATCCCCATATTGCCCTTTTGGTAAAAGTTGAACTAAAGAAGCTATTAGATGCAGGATTTATCAGACCTATTGACTATGCTAAGTGGATATTAAATATTGTACCAATAGCAAAACTAGAAAAAAGCATTAGGATATGTACATACTTCAAGGATCTTAACAAAGCTTGCCCAAAAGATGATTTTCCTCTACCTAACATTGATCTCATCGTAGACTTGACTGTTGGACATGGAATGTTATCACTTATGGATGACTTTTCAAGATATAACCAAATAAAGATAGCACCTGAAGATCAAGACAAAATAGCCTTCACATGTCCTTGGGACACTTTTTGTTGGAATGTAATGCCTTTTGGGTTGAAAAATGTTGGAGCCACATATCACAGAGCTATGACTACCATCTTCCATGACATGATGCATACTTTTATGGAGGACTATGTGGATGATTTGTTGGAAAAATCCTACACCAAAGAAGGACACTTAGAAATTCTAGACAAAATCTTCACCATACTAGAGAAATTCAATGTAAGGTTAAATCCCAAGAAATGTGTGCTTGGCGTAACATCAGCTAAGCTTTTGGGATACATTGTCTCAGCTAAAGCAATTGAGGTGGATCTTGCAAAGGTCAAATCCATCATGGAGATGCCTCCTAAAAATATCAGTCAACTCAGATCATTACAAGGAAGGTTCCAGTCTCTCAGAAGGTTCATCGCGCAACTAGCTGATAAAACTCACCCTTTCAACCACTTACTACACAAGAATGTCTCTTTCAAGTGGGATGAGAAATGTGAAGTTTCCTTCAATCAACTAAAGCAGTACCTGATGTCACAACCTATATTGATATGACCAACCAAGGGAAAACCATTACTACTATACATTGCAACAACTAAGATATCTTTGGGAGCTTTATTAGCACTAGAAGATTCTACAGGAAAGGAAAGAGCAATCTATTATATTAGCAGGACCTTGAATGGTTATGAGATCAATTACACCTTCATTGAAAAGGCTTGTTTGGCGATTGTATTTTCTACCCAAAAATTAAGGCATTACATGTTGACTCACACCATCAAACTCCTTGCTAAAATTGATCCCTTAAAGTATCTACTCAACAAAGTTGCTTTAACTGAAAGATTAGCCAAGTAGGTCATGATATTGAGTGACTTTGACATCCAGTACGTAGACAAAAAATAAATCAAAGGTCAATCCATAGCGGATCAACTAGCTGAAGCACCATTGCCAAACAATCATCCAATGCACATCGAGTTTCCAGATACTGATATCCTAACCATATCTACACAACAATGAATGTTGTACTTTGATGGCTCTTATACACAACATGGATCAGGCGCAGGAATCTTGTTTATCTCACCACAAGGACACACCATTCCTAGATCCTATAGATTAATGTTTCCTTGCACCAACAACACAGCTAAATACAAAGCATTAATCATTGGAATCAAAATAGCAGTTGAATGGAAAATCACAGAATTTCTAGTCTACGACAACTCACAACTAGTCATAAATCAAGTGATGACTATCAAACGAAGGATGACAAGTTGCTGCCCTACAAGAGGATGGTAGATGATTTCAAAAAGTACTTCATTGAAATCAAATTTGCACAATTTCGTAGAGAGGAAAACAAATTTGTTGATGCAATGGCTACCATTGTTTCTCTCTTGTAGATACTAGGAAGACGAAGACGTTACGAGTTCATGGTAGAACAAGTGTCCAAACTAGCCTACGAAGATCCTAAATCCCAAGTAATATGCCATATCATCAACCCTACAACCTCCATCTATGGAGAGATCTATATCTACTTAAAGGACAATACCCTTCCACTTGACCTATCCGGGAACCAAAAATGAAATTTCATTCGACAAGCAGCTCGCCACACCCTAATAGCTGATGTGCTTTATAGATGAGGTCTTGATGGTACTCTCCTTTGGTGTCTAGAACGTAATGAAGCTAAAACTGCTTTACAAGAGGTTCATGAGGGTATTTGTGGCACACATTCAAGTGGCCTAACCTTAGCTAAGAAATTCCTATGTTTAGGGTATTACTGGTCAAATATGGAAAAGGAGTCATTTCAGTATGTCAAAAGGTGCTCCAAATGTCAAATTCATGAAAACTTGATACATGCACCTGCACAAGAGTTGCACCCTTTCACGTCCACATGGCCTTTTTGTTAGTGGGGATTGGACCTTGTAGGTAATATTCATCCATCTTCCTCCAATGAACACAAGTTTATCATTACAGCTACAAAGTACTTCACCAAATGGATTGGATTTTTTCCCCTAACCACCATCATAGGAAAGAAAATCTCGTCATTCATCCTGAATTACATCATTTTTGGGTATGGAATTCCTCAATCCATCATCACGAACAATGGCAGACCCTTCCAGAATCAGGATGTCCTAGAACTCTATGAAATGTTCCATATACAACATCGGTTTTCTACACCCTACTATCCCCAAGGAAACGACCAAGCAAAAGCATCAAACAAGACTATCCTGAAGATCCTAAAGAAAACCTTCAATGAGGTTGGATGTGGTTGGCATGTTCAACTGAACCCTGCTTTGTGGGCTTACAAAACTAGTATCCATACCCCGACAAGAGCTACACCCTATGCTCTAGTCTACAAATCATAAGCCATTCTACCTATTGAGGTGGAGATACCATCACTCCGAGTATCACTAAAAGGGATCATTTCATATGAGGATTACAGAGTGTCTAGGTTACAAGAATTGGAACTCTTGGATGAGCGTCGTCAACATGCAGTGGATCACCTGAAAGCATATTAGCAGAGGATATCTAGAAGCTACAACCACAGAGTCAAGTCTAGAACATTTTAGGTTGGTGACTTAGTCTTGAAAGAGAATCTTGTAATCAACAAGATTGAGAGAAGAAGGGGAAATTTGAACCAAACTGGCTAGGTCCCTTTGTCATTGTCTCAATCTTTGGATCAAGAGCATATCAGTTGTCCACACCATAAGGGGATTTGTTTGATGAACCCCTCAATAGCCTACATCTCAAGAGGTTCTACACCTAGTTCATCCAATACATCAAAAAATGTTCTGAAAAAATACAAAAAAATCAGAAAAATGATTGAAAACAGTAAAGAAAAAAATCGTCCTCTAGTGAAAACCACTTTGGTGGTGCTTTGGGAAAGTACCTTGGTGAAAACCTAACAAACAAGATCCTTGTGTAAAATAAGCACTCTCCATCCATCTTGGGCTACGCCACTTGGTCTGCATCATTCATCCATCATGCTTCCATATATGCATTTGTCATGCATCCATGTTCGTGTCATAGCTTGATCCAGTGTTTGTATCATGATCTCCCCTAGTACTACTGAACCTATTCTAAAAATTAGTTTGTCCTATCACATCACACTGGAGGCATGTCTCACATTGGATCGAATTCGTGTACATTCTTGATGTCATAAAATCGAGAATCCAAAAACATTCATAAAATCAAAAATCCAGAAACATTCATAAAATTGAAAATCCAAAAACATTCATAAAATTGAAAATCCAAAAACATTCAGAAAATTGAAAATCCAAAAACATTCAAAACATATCAAAAACCAAAAATAGGTCAAAAAAGTCAAAAATACAAAAACATAGTCATCTTGTCAAACTACATCGTCTCTAAGCTTTGAACATAGACAAGGTTGATCTTTGATCGTCCCCCAAGACATTTAGGTCAGTCTTCTAGGAGTTTGTCATAATAAACTAGCATTTTCACGTTCGTGTCTTCATCTTGTAAAAATTGGTTGAGTCGTAAGTCGAACTATGTGGTCTCTACGTGTACAACATAGGCAAGGCTAATCTATTGATCAGCTCTCGAGGCCCCTAGAATAGGTATTTAGGTTAGGTTTTGGTCATCACAGTTGTGTCTCACCTTGGATTGGGGGAAAAATCCTAAACTCACTGGGGGAAAATAAACTTTGGGCTTAAACCAACAGAAAAACAACAGTAGTACAACACAACCCAAAACAATGACCATAGTGCAACTCAGCGTTGAAAATCAATCGCACAAATAGAAATGCATCGAACACCCAAATCAAAACAGCCAAATCAAATCAAAAGCGAACTTCAAATGGATGATGTTCAATCTGAATCATGGGTTTATCACGTTAAACACAAATGTTCAATTGATGTACTTGGATTTTTGTTATGATATCTCTAGAGCCCCTCGATGATGTATCAAACTAGAGGAGCTAGGAAGGAGTGTGATTTTTCTTTGTCTGATGTCTATGAGTTGATCATTATTACTGTGCAAATTGTCGCAAGACATGCACTACAAAGTATCACCAATGACATTCTGAATTTGCATAGGAAAACGGTTAACTCTTGTCTATTTACACAAGCGATACTTAGGTCATCTCGGTTTAATTATACTTAGATGCTTGTGTTAACTTGCACTATCAAACAACATGGAAGTAGTACTTAGGTCATCATGGTCTAAATATACCATTGATACTTGTATTCACTTTCAACATTTTAAAGGCCTAATGATAAATAAAAAAGTGCAACAAATTGGTTGTTACGAATGACAACTTTTGCGTACAAGATCTGCATGGTTAGAGTAGATTGCATCCATGTTAGTTTGCATATGTATTTATGGGATTTCCAAAGCTGCAAAAATGATGTTATCTCTTGAATTAAGGGATTGATTACACTTGACATTGCCAAAAACACATCATTTTCATATAATTACACACCACTTGCATTATCATCAATTAGACAACATTCTCATTTAGTTTCATATCATTTACATACATTGGAAAACATTATCACATCATTCATCCATCAATGCATCACATCATTCATCCATCAATGCATCACATCATTATATTTGCATCAAAAAACACAAAAAGAAGTGCATTCCATCTCACTTGCATAATCACATTCATCTAATTCATTATTAATGGATTAAGAAATTAGTCCATTAAGAAGATTGAAAGACATATCTAGCAAAGTAAGAACGAAAACATCTCTATTTTAATAGGGGCATAATTGAACTTGATGCATCACTGAAATCATTTATTCCTTTAATAAAATGGATCTTGGATTCAAGATTGAAGGACATTCATCAACCAGTAGTGAAGTTGCTAAAAAACATGATTGATTAACAAGGATATAATTCCCTTGTTATGAACATCTAAAACCAGTAGTGAAGATGATTTTTTTATTACTCAAATCCAAGACTGATAAAAGATTAACTGGATATAAACATCACGTGTCATTTTCATAATCACATCAATATCACATAGCATAAAACATCATCCATAAAATCAAATTAACTCATCAACCATACATTATCATATCATCATTGCATACATCCCACAAATGAATCATCACATAAGCATCGTCATTGCATAATCATCATAATCATCATGATCAACATCACATAAACATCAACAGAAATATGCATCATCATGTGATCATTTCATACATCATTCATTCATCCATTGCATCATTTATTTGCATTATAAAAGAACAAAAACATAAAATGCATCACATTTCATTAGAATAATAGGATCCATCATGTGTATCATATAGGAATCATTCATAAAAATATCCTAGAATCATAACAAATTAGTTGCATCATCATTTGCATCCATAACATATCATATCACCATCATGCAAAACATCACATAGCGTCATAAAATAGAAATCAAATGCATCCATCATCATCATAACAAGGGAATTAAGTGCATCATAGATATCTATCATCATATCAACACATAGATCATCATCATCGTTGCATATCATATAACCTCAAAACAAAATCATAATGTCAAAGTGTACAAGGATACCCAAAAGTATGATGAGATACATCAATATCAAAATGGAACTATATCACAATGTCTCAAATCAAGAGGTACATCATCAATGTCTCAACTGAATCAGTGTATACATCAAGTCTCGGTACATCATCAAGTCTCAGTACATTAATCAATCCTATATTGGGGCATATCAATCAATCAGAGAAGTCAAACCACATCACCCAATCAAATATGAATCTGCCTACACTAGATGTGGAAATCCTCCTATGATCATAACATATCGCAAATCAACAATCTTATCAATCAATTCAACCTCGCCTATCATGAGGTTCATCAATCAATGCACCTTGCCTATCATGAGGTTCATCAGTCAATTCAACCTCACCTATCATGAGGTTCATTAATCATCCAACCTCGCCTATCATGAAGTTCATCAATCGATCCAACCTCGCCTATCATGAGGTCCATCAATCAATCAAACTATCATTGATCCTCGCCTATCATGAGGTCAATCATCAATCTATCATTGATCCTCGCCTATCATGAGGTCAATCATTAATCTATCATTGATCCTCACCTATCATGAGGTCAATCATCAATCTATCATTGATCCTCGCCTATCATGAGGTCAATTATCAATCTACCATTGATCCTCACCTATCGTGAGGACAATCATCAGCATCCTATCATTGACTAACACCTATCATGAGGTCAATCATCATCATCCTATCATTGATCCTCACCTATCATGAGGTCAATCATCAACTATCATATCAACATCATCAAATCAATCGGTTGAACGCGATCATCAAACATCAAACACAAGGAGGCAACATGAGGCATCACTTAATCATTTCATCACCTGGTGGCTTAAACATCATTTTCAAGAGATAAATCGTTTATGCATCATAAAATTTTGAAATCATCAAAAAATCATCAAAATTTTCAAAAAAATCCAAAAAAATCATCAAAATTCCAAATTTCACCGATTTATCTCTCGAGGGGGCATATATCCGGCATCACCTGAAAATCATCATTCGGGGCATCGAAAAAATTTTGGGCATCGCTATCAAAATTTTCCTTGAAGCAACATGTAAAAACATTACTTTAAAGAGGGGAAAAATGTATACACCTAAAATTGGTCATCACATTTAATTAGTTAAATAATAGCTATTTAATTAATATAATTTTGACTACGTATAAATAAATTCTCAATTTATTTATACCGTTCACCCTTCTCTAATTCTTCAAATCTAAAATCATATTCTTCTAAATTAATTAAATAAACAAGGTTCCATAAACTTGTTTTATTTAATTAATCTTCACTAATCCTGATTAGGAATTAAAGCACATACCTACAACTTTTTGTGCCACCTCACCAAGGTCAAATGAAAATAAATAATTCTAATTTTTAATTAGAATTATCCTCAACTAATTAAAAAAAAAAACACATGGCTTATTCCTCACACACTCCCATCAATTTTGGAGCACATGGTCTTTTGTTCACACACTTGAGTCTTCTATCCAAATGGCATGTTGCCCATTGGTCAAGAGATTCTTCCATCCAAATGGCATGCTATCTTTGGTCAAGGGGACAACATCTTGATTCTCTCCATCTCCACCATCCATTCTTCTTGTTTGAATCTAGACCGTTGATCATTGCCACCTCACCAGATGCTTTGAAAAGGCTATAAATACAACCCTTGGGCATTGCATTTGGTATCCAAATTTTGAATAGAGTTATTATGGAGGTTTATCGTTGGAGCTTTGGAGCATTTTGGAGTCTTCTAGTTACATTTAGCTTCATGTTTTGCTTTGCGTTTACATCTTAGTTTTAAATCTTGCTTCATAGTTGCATTTTATGTCTCATCTTGCATCATAGTTTCATTTTAGATTAGTTCATTTATAGTTTGCATTTGAGCATATGTAGAATCATATATATTGCATTCTAGTTCAATACCATAGTATCCACCTCCACTTGTTCATTTATCACACTCTCCATTATCATATCCATCACATATTTTTCATATAGGAAATGCATTAGTTTGCATATTAAATATCAAATCTCATTTCCTAAGTTGTCATTTTAACAACCATTGTGCACATAGAAATTTGAGGGCCAAATGGTTTAATAAATCCTTAGGAATAGAGGACAATAAGATGTTCTCAAAATATTTGTTGAAATTGCTAAATAGAGTAGATTACTTACTTGAAAATCTTTGATATAAATCGTTTCATTAAGGTTTGTGTTGATACTAACTTTACACATTTAACACACGCACAGGAACCTTTCTACATTATCCTCAAGTGGTTCATCTTCCTTTGGTGACATCCTAAAGATGTCATCTCTCTTCCTATCTATTCCTCGACAATAATCCTGATACTTTTGCAAGAATTTTACTTTCATTATCTCCCAATTGGGTACTACATTTCTTCTTAACCCCATAAACCATCGCAAAGCAACATCTTTCAATGTGATTGGAAAGAGTTTTAATCTGTAAGCATCTGTGGTGCAATCATAACTTCTGCACATAACATCAAATTCAAACATTAATGTGTCTAGGTCTTCCATAACCAATCCATATAAATTTGGCAAGGCTAAGGGGGTATATTCTTGAGAGGAGTGACCCATTCTTGATTTGTGATTAGAAACTTGAATGTAGCATGTTCTATTGGATTCTCCACTACTTCCTCTGGCATAGTGTTAAGATGCCTTATGGGAGTTCCCCCTAAGTCTAGAGTAGGTATTGACATGAGAGGTGGTACTATATCATTGATTCCCTGAATTGGTTCTTCACTTGCAACAATATCTTCAAATTCTTTGTGGGTTGAGGGGAGAAATCTTCCCAAAGCTTCCCTCTACCCCTGCATACAATATTAGTGAATATTTCTTGCTTGATTTGTAAGTGTTTACTAGTCCTAATACTTTAAATGAAAACTTCCTAATTTATGAAAGTAATTAAAATAAATTTAAAACATAATAAGGAATTATGAACTTGGCACCATCCCTGGTGATGAGTCTATTTTATGGTTTAATTTTGGTAGAATTTATGATCTATTTGTTGAAATTGTCATGAACCTTGATGTTTGAATGTTGATATTTTCTCAAAACCATAGACATTGGGCCTAATTTTATCTTTGCAAATCTTTAATGACATTGACATGTTATATGGACTATCTGTGTTAATTCTACATGTGGATTAATGAATGTTCTTTAAGATAGTCATAGATATGTGATTATTATGCGTACTAATATTGCCATGCAGATATGATTTGAGGCCACTAGATTGAGAAGATTTAGCCAGCTGGTCATTCACCACAACGGATAACAAGGTGGTCATGCAAAGGTCAACAAAGGGAATCATTCAAACAGGTCGATGACGAAAGATTCCCCATGCAAACTAAATTGTAACCGCCTTGTAAATGATATTTATTGATGTTGAGCGAATATAGGCACACTACTGTGCTAAATATGCATTGAGGCTGGCACGTCTGACTAGATTTCATGCACGCATAACCGCCCCTCCAATTTCTCTACTTTCCCTGAAGTGGCGTCCTCCCAGTTCATGGAGTTGACCGTCTTGCTTAGTTAGTTGTTTCTTTTCCTATAAATAAGAGTTGGATGCTCCTTCTTAGAAGGTTGCACGATCTAATGATGTACTTGCATTCTTAGTTTTCAGCAATACAGTTTACACTGCTCTATTGTACTCATGTTTTCCAATGAATATGATGAGTTTATAAGTCCGTGCATTTGAGTTTACATTATTTTTAGAGGATATTCATCCAAGGGGGACCACTTGGTGAGCATTATTTCCTTAGTTTACTTTAATTTAGTTATTACTTTTTGTTCAGTAATTAGTTAAAAATTTGGCATTGACTATTCCTGCAGCCATTAGAATTACATTCTATGACTGTTCTTGTAGATAGAGTAGTTTCTTGTTTGTTTGCTTAGATTTTCATTAATATCATACATTTTAGCTTAGCATAGTTGTTGGTTGATGTTCAATACTTATGTTATTTCCTTCTAAGCAATTTACCTTCAACATTATGATTTCTTAGTTGTAGAATGAATATGGCTACTTGGGATCCTAATTATTGCACATGATGTGCTGACCCATTTCAAGTTCATGGCCCTGGGTTGACAAGTTAAATGCACCTCTGTGATGATTGAATGGCTATTCAGTTTAGATGTCCAATATTTGAATCACAGTTGTAAGAGCTTAGTTGTTAAATCATTGTAGGAGGCCAACATTTTTTGCATTGTTGCTAGCGATGGTGTCAAACTATGGAGTTCTTTGGAGTCATTAGTAGTTTTTCTTGCTATAGTATTTTTGAAAATCTATTCTTAGTATACCCCTTATTTAGGAAGTAATGACCCCCCTTATTCTTTACCAATTCTTTATGTGAGATGGTTGATAGTGAGTTGATACCACATGCATAGAGGAAGGAGAAGAGATGCTTATGGAAGATTCCTTCCTAAAAATCCTAATCCATTCCAGCTTGTTGAATATCAAAACCTGTCAAGAGAAGAAGAATAAGAAGATCCACACCCCTTTGTTGATGCATTTCCTATTCTGACTAACTTTGAAATTTCCTCTGAAGACCAAAATCAACTTGAGAACCCCTTTGCTTTGGAACTACATCAAGCAATAATGGGCGATGCAAATAGAAACAAACCTAACCAACTAACTTTTCCTATCCCCATTGCTCATCAGAATGAAGTAGACAACCTCAAAAATATCCCTGCTTCAGTCCTTCCCAAGTTTTATGGACTTGTCACAGAAGATCCTGATACCTTCTTGTTTGAGTTTGACATACTCTATAGGAGTTATGACTATACCACTGATGCCCATAGGCTTAAGCTACTTCCTACCACTCTCAAAGAAGTTGCATTAAGATGGTTCATGAGCCTAGGAAAAGATACTATGGAGACATGGGATCACATGAAGACACAATTCCTTGAGAAATACAAGGAGTATTGTAGGGGCAGTGACATGAGAGGAGGTGAAATTTTTAGGATGCAACAAAAAGAAGATGAGAGCCAGGAGGATTACATTGCAAGGTTTTTGTTTTGCCTACAAAAATCTCCACACCATACACTTAATGAAGACTCACAAAAGTTGCTTTTCCTGAGAGGAATTAATGACAACTGCATTGATGCCTTGGACCTGATGGGAGGAGGAGATATCTCCCAAGTTCCTTGGGAGGATATCAAGAAGATATGCCAGAACTACTCTAGGGTAGCTTCAAAGAAAGGGAGAGCTTACCAATGTTCCATGGGTAAGTCATCTACTAGTGGAGTCTCAAGAATGGAGATTACTCATTTGTTGACAGACTTCAAGCAAGACATTATAAACAATCTAGCTACTCAGTTGGATGCACTTCAGGCCAAGAAGAAACAAGATGAGGCAGAGGCAACATTGGCAGAGTATTGCCCCCATTGCAAACAAAAGAAGAAGGATTGCAGATGCAAGATGGTAGCTAAGATTGAGAGCAAGAATATTACAATCGAGTTCAAGCCAATTCAGATTGAAGAAGATCAAGTCTACTATGTTGCACAAAGGAGGCCTTGGGCTCCAAGACAAGGTATGCCATTGGATCCACTCTCTTTTGTTGGGCCATATTTTAATTCTTATTCACCTGGTAGCCAATGTCAGCCCCCATATCCATCCAACTATGGAGGATATCCACCACAACCTTGGAGTAACCCTCCACATACTTGGCCTAATCATCAAAAATCTCCACCCCAATGGTATCAACCTCAAGGGAATTGGCAGCATTTTTAAGGAAATTGGCAGCCACCCCCAGGAAATTAGCAACAAACAAATCAATGGAGCGGAGGACAACAATGGCCAAACCAACCCAATAGCTACATGCAACCACCCTCTCAACCCCAACAACCTGCTATAATTCCTCTACCTGCTAATTCAAGCTAAAATCCACCTAAACCTACTCAGCTACTAGATCAACCCACACCCAATCCAAATAACAAACCGCAACAGTAACTTGTATACTCTGCTGATTCAAATCAATTCCCTGCATATGTTATGAGTGTGAGTGACATCCACTTGAGTTCAGGAACTACTATACCAACTCCTTCCACACCCATTATCACTGAGCTTCCTGTGGAAGAAGAGGAGCCTCTAAATACCCCCATTCAACCCAGTGCACCTAAAAATCTTGAACTAGTCCCAATCAAGTATACTAAACAAGAACCACCATTTCCTATGAAATTAGAAGTTTCCAAGAAGAAGGAAGAAAAAGAGGATGAAAATTTTGACATTATAGATCAGCTGAAGCATATATGTGTCCAGATACCCCTATTTCAGGCCATAAAAGATGTTCCAATCTATGGCAAGGCAATCAAGAAAGCATGCCTTAAGAAGCTAGGCAGGAAGAAGAAAGGCCCCAAAACGGTCCATGTGGTGGGACAACTAGCTGACATCATGCTTGGGAAAGTGTTTGTCCCTAAGTACAATGACCCAGGTAGTCCTATGGTAGGAGTTGTTATAAATGAGATCCAAATAAAGAATGCTTTGATTGACTTGGGGACAACAATCAATGTAATGACTAAGGATATCTTGCAACAACTAAATGTTGGAAGCATGAGACCTACTCCTATTTTCCAGCAACTTACTGATAGTTCTACTATTAAGCCTGATAGTATAGTAGAGGATCTTGTGGTAATTCTAGACTCATGGGAGTACCCAACATATTTCATGATTCTCTCTCCTAAAGCCACACTAGGCGAGTATCCCATTATTCTTGGAAGGCCATGGTTGGCAACAACAGATGCATATATTGGATGCAAGACAGGAGACATGACCATTTCTGATGGAAAGAGCACCAAAAAGCTTGCTCTTTATCCTCCTACCTAGCCATCCAATGATGAGGATAATCTCGTATGGCCACATGTTGGTGAAGAGGCTAAGGAAGTTAATCATGTGGCACAGTTTATGATGTTAGGTAGAAGCTCTTTCATGCAACTTCAAGATGAAGATAAAGAATTGGATAACATCATTCAGAATCATTATGAAGTGGAGGAAGCATCATCTTCTTATTCTGTTGTTCTAGTTATGACACTTTTGCTTGCTCTTCCTACAACTGTTCTTCTTGCAGACACATTTCCTATAGCTGGAATTCCTGCAACAATAGGTATGTCCCATACATTGCTGCCATATGAACTCAAGGTACCATGTGTTAATGAAGAATCTATGATAGAGTCAACCACACAAGTACAGGTGTTAGAAGGAAAATATCTGAATATTAATAGCAAACTGAATAAAGAACAACAGTTGTTGTTGGAAAACTTATTGAGGACCCACCAACATGCATTTGCGTGGGACTATCATGAGATGAAGGGATTGGATCCTAAGATTTTTACTCATATAATTTATATAAGAGATGATTCCACCCCAGTTAGACAGCCACAAAGATGAATCAACCCTGCACTAAGAGAAATTGTAAAAGAAGAACTGCATAAATTGCTAGATGTAGGATTTATCTACCCCATTTCAAATAGTCAGTGGGTGTCTCCATTAGTGATTGTGCCAAAGAAAGGAGGGAAATGGTGAGTTTGTCTTGATTACCAGAAACTCAATGCTTCCACCAAAAAGGACCATTTTCCTTTACCCTTCATAGATCAAGTTTTGGACTCACTTGTAGGAAAGCAATACTTTTCTTTTCTAGATGGCTTCAATAGCTATAACTAGATCCAAATTGCACCTGAGGACTAGGAGAAGACCAATTTTACTTGTCCATGGGGGACCTATGCCTACTCGGCACTCCCATTTGGCTTATGCAATGCACCTGCAACTTTTCAGAGGGCAGTCATTAGCATATTCTCAAACATCTCTCATGATTGCATGGAAATTTCTATGGATGATTTCACCACCTATGGTGTTGATTTCAATGAAGCATTAGAGAATATTAGGAAAGTCCTATAGAGATGTGAAGATCACAATCTCTCTTTAAACAGTGAAAAGTGTTTCATGATGATGCAAGAAGGTGTAGTTCTTGGATACTACATCTCTCACAAAGAAATTCAAGTAGACCCTGCAAAGATTGAGGTCATCACAAATCTTCCCACACCTACAAAACAAAAAGATGTTAGGATTTTCTTGGGATATGTAGGCTATTATAGGTAGTTCATCAAGGATTTCAACAAAATAACATCACCATTGTATACTCTTCTCACCAAAGATGTTGAATTTCAATGGACAAAAGACTATGACAAAGTATTTTTAGATTTGAAGACAACTTTGACTCATGCTCCTGTACTCAAAGGACCTAATTGGGAGCTTCCTTTTCACATCCATACATATGCATTAGAATATTTCATAGGAGCAATTTTAGGGTAGAAAGAAGGAGCTATTGAAAATGTCATTTATTTTGTCAGCAAAAACTTGCAAGGAGTTGAATTCAACTATATAGTGATAGAAAAATAAATGTTGGCAGTGATCTATGCCCTGAACAAATTCAAGCACTACATAATAGGCTATCAAATATTTGTGCACACCAATCATGCAACCATTAGATATCTCATGAATAAACCCCTGATCATAGATTTTCTTTCAAGGCTAACTACATCATAAGACATTCAAGCCATAAATGAATCCTTCCTGATGAGCATCTATTCTCCATCAACGTGCAAACACCCTTGAATGTTGACATAGCTAATTATCTGGTCACAGGGAGAGTTCCTCGTCACTTCTCTCCAAAAGAGAGAAGGGCGCTCATTGAAAATTCCTTTCCTTCTCCATGGATTGTTGGATGTTTGTTTTATACTGGACTAGACCATGTCATGAGGATATGTGTGAGAGAAGATGAGACATGTGATATTTTTCATGCATGCCACAATGAACCATGTGGGGGACATTTTGCAGCCAAGAGGACAACAATGAAGATCTTGAAAATAGGATATTACTAGCGAACACTCCACAAGGATGTAGGAAGGTATACAAGAAAATGTGATCGATGCCAGAGGATGGGCAGACCAACCAAATCTAATGAGATGCCACTTTTCCCTCAGGTAGTAATCACTCCATTTGACAAATGGGGACTAGATTTTGTAGGACACATTGATCCTCCATCAAATGGTAAGTCTTATATCTTAGTTTGCATTGATTATGTAACTAAGTGGGTAGAAGTTAAGGCCATGAAGCATGCAAGAGATAATAAGGTTGTTGAATTTCTTTATGAGGATATTTTCACAAGGTATGGAGTTCCAAGAGAGATAGTGACTGATCAAGGGGCTCAATTCACATCAACCCTTGTTGTAGCACTAGTTAATGAGTACAACATAAGACATAGGAAGTCTACTCCTTATCACCCCCAGGCCAATGGCCAAGTTGAGGTGACTAACAGGGAGATTGAAGCCATCCTGACCAAAACAATGGTTGTTCATAAAAAGGATTGGGCAAACAGGCTGCACAAAGCTATCTGAGCCTATAGGACAACTTGGAAGATAACTACAGGCTTCACTCCTTTTTAGTTGTTGAATGGAAAAACAACTATGATGCCCATTGAATTTGAACATAAGACTCTTAGGACTGCAGTCGACTCAGGGATGGATATCTCTGAGGCACAAAGAGAAAGAATCTTGCAATTGAATGTTTTGGATGAGATGAGGAGAGCAGCCTTGAATCACACAAAGGTAGTGCAGAATCAGAGAATCGGGTGGCATGATAAATTCATCAAGGACAAAAAATTCCAACTAGGAGATTGGGCCTTACTCTATGATTCTAGATATCAGGATAATGCAAGAAATTTGGAGACAAGGTGGCTAGGACCATATAAGGTTGCTAAAGTATACCCCAATGGTGTTGTTCAGCTAACCACTATTGACCTAGTCAGATTTAAGTTTCTTTTCAATGGTCATCGCCTCAGATTGTATCACAAGCCAATGTCCAAAGATGAGATCCTACAACAATTCACTCAGCATGCAACACCCGAGCTTCCTGCAACCGAAGGAAGTGGACCTAGTGTCCCTCCTTCTGGCTAATTAAGGTATGTACTTGTCATAATAAAGACTTCCACTTTTGTGGGAGTCCACTTCTTCACCCATCCACCCATTTTCTCATCCATCTCCACCTTTCTCTCTCTTCCATCACTTCACTTTATTCCACTCCACCTCATTCCACCTCATTTTCATCAATTTCTCAATTTATTTCTCAAAAGGCGACCGGTACTTTCTCCACAATCTTTGTAATGAATCTTTGCAACAAGCGTAGGTATGTGTGCATTAATTGCTATCTATTAATTATCTTTAATGCATTCATTTAATTGTTGTGAATTAATATGGATGTTCACCATAGCATGTCATTATTCCCTGCCCTTGTCAAATCATCCTTACCACCTTGCATGTGAGGACACATGCTCAAATTTAGGTTTGGGGGGGGGGGGTGGGGGCGAAGATGTGAGTATTTTTCTCACGTGTCAGTCCATACTGGTCTACATCAGCACAATTTAAATTGAGCCAATTTGAATTATGAGTAAGATGACGGCTCGTACGTGTGAGGTGACACCAATTGCCACCACCATTTTTCTCCATCATAACCTTCCTTTATTACTCATTTACTGCCATTATTGATCCTGTCATAATCTTAAGTCGCCAAAAGGTAAAATAGAAAGAAAGAAAAGGAAAAATAGAAAAGAAAAAATTAGGTGACATTGTCGTTGGAAATTTGGTAGTATTGCAGGAAGAAAAATTTGTAGAGTGATTGTTGATTGCAGACAATGGGAGGTGGGTTAATTAGGAATGAGCCCACGGTTCATGACATATTACTGTAGGATGCACCTTCACAAGTTGAATTTAGAAACTATGGTTGGTTAGACTATTTCATGAAGCTAAATGGTTTTAATGAAGACATTGCATTAGAATTTTCCTAGACATTGTCTAAGGGAAAAGCCACAGTAAAAGGGATAGAAGTATTGGTTACTAAAGAAAGAATTGCAGAGGTTATAGGGTTGTCAACCTGGTAAAGATTTCCCTACTTCTAGAGACGCCAGGTCAACCAGGGCCGAATTTACAGAACCTAGCGACCCTCCATTGAGCGTGGATAAATAAGGTGCAAAAAGAACCTTTCTTCCCAAGCCATGGAAGCAAATAGTTGTTCATGTCATAAAATATATCACTTGTGAAGGACACCAGTCAAATCTACATTCTGTGCATTTTAAACTCTTGAATCACATGAGGGATGGGAGGAGGATGAATGTGTCGAACATGATTTACCACCTTCTTTCAATCATGGTAGACGAGACTCAAAAAGGTAGGGACAATTTCATTTCCCACCATTGTTTGATTAAATTGTTAGTTGAGACATCTCAACATGATGTATCTGAGATGACTTGGGAAGAATTCATAAATATTGATCAAATTATACCTAAGCATTTGGGACATAGGGTTTTACCTCAATCTTGTAGGTCTAATAGGAGATTGAGTGCAACTGAAGCCATTCTTGGTGCTTCAACCTCTAGCGTAGGCCCTAGTGCAAACCCTCCTGCAGCAGAACAAACCATAGAGATTAGCTCTAATGAGATAGAGAACTCAGACAAAGAAATTTCCTCCCTATATTTTGATGATGATGTTCCACTTGGAATCCTAATGAAAAATAGGGCACAAAAGAGAGAAGAGAAAATAAGAAAAGGAAAAGCTAAAAGGCAGTCGACAGAAAAAGAAGTACCAAGCTCTAGGAAGCAAAAGGTTGACACTGTTCATCTTGCAGCCAAAGAAAAACATGAAAGCCCTCCTATGAAATCAAGACCAGCCGGGCCAACCTTTGATATGCCTCCGCAGGAAAGCCCTAAGTCTAGAGAAATATCACAAGGGGACATAGAAGCTCCAATGGGGCAGGTGAATGTGGAGGAAGAGGATATATTTGAGAAAGCAACAAATATAACACTGACAGATCTTGTTGATATTGCAAAACAAGTTGAGAATCAAGGGTATGAGGAAAATCAGGATTTTATGCAACAAGAGATCTTGCAGCATGAGCAAAAACAATAACAAGAGGCCTTGCAACTAGACTTGATTGAACAACTTGAATCCTTGTAGCTGGTACTATATGAAGAGCAAGCATCAGTGCCAGGAAAAATGCTGGTAGGAATACATAACCCCCCTAATTTTTCAATGCACATGGTAGCCATGCATTTATGGAAAGAGATGCAAAGAAGAGAAGAGGAATGGAAAGAAGAGAAATGTAGGCTAAAGAAGGAAATTCAAAAGAAAGATGAGATTGTAGACAAGGATGTAGAAAATTGCTACTTTAAAGAAGAAGGTGGATGATATGACAGCCCTGGTACCCCAGATAGTAGAATGTAGGGCCCCTCTAAGGGTCTATGTTTTGAATTTGAAGGAGAAATATCTTTCTTTTAAGCTGGCAAGAATTGTCTCAGGTTTGAACCCTTCTATTGAGACTCTTATTGAATTTTTCAATGCTTATCAGATTGCTTCCCGTGAGATGAAGAATTTGTTATGTGAATTTTATTTGCACAATTATGTTGTAACTCAAGACCATGATTGGAATCCACTGTTATATGTGGGGAATGTCCAATTAAGGGCATTTATGTCCTAGGTACAAAATGAGATTAGTTGGGGACAACAATATGGGGCTTATAAGCAATTGGAATCCAACATCCCTCTACCCATTAGGGCTAAATCGAGAAATCTAAGGGACATTTATGAGGAGTGGCATAGAATGCTTCTCAAACCTAGCTATGGTAATAGGATTATGCCTTGGAGAGAAGTAGTTTATAGTGAATATGAGGTGGTGGAAAAAGCAAAAGAGGAAACGATGAAGAGATACCTATCACAAAGATGGAACAACCAAACTGATGAGCTAAAGCAATCTGAGCCCCACTCTATATAGAACTATGCTACAACACTTAAAAGAATTGACAGATATATACAAATTGGGAGGACAAAAGGATGATTCTGGCTTCCACTGACTTTTCATCCACCCCTCCTAATGCAGCTCGTGCCAAATTACAAGTTTTACAACTATGATATTGTTGTAGAGAGACAAAGATGAAATAGATTGGACAAACAACAAGGGTTCTATTGGAATCCTGATTCACGCACAACAACCACTGATGTGGGACAGTTGGTGGTTGCAAATTTTAGGGCTTTAACTAAGTAGAAGAACAACCCTTCCCCTACTGGAGAACCAACAAGACCTTAGGTTGGGGGGATGATGAGTCTAGTTTATGGTTTAATTTTGGTAGAATTTATGATCTCTTTGCTAAAATTGTCATGAACCTTGATGTTTGAATGTTGATATTTCCTCAAAACCATAGACATTGGGCCTAATTTTATCTTTGCAAATCTTTAATGACGTTGACATGTTATATGGACCATTTGTGTTAATTCTACATGTGGATTAATGAATGCTCTTTAAGATAGTTATAGATATGCGATTATTATGTGTACTAATATTGCCATGAAAATATGATTCGAGGCCACTAGATTGAGAATATTTCACCATTTGATCATTCACCATAACGACTAACAAAGTGGTCATGCAAAGGTCAACGAAGGGAATCATTCAAAGAGGTCAACGATGGGAGATTTCTCATGCAAACCGAATTGTAACCGCCTTGTAAATGATCTTTATTGATGTTGAGAAAATATAGGTGTTACTATTGTGCTAAATCTACGTTGAGGTAGATACGTCTAACCAGATTCCATGCACGCGTAACCGCCCCTCCACTTTCGTTGCTTTCCCTAAAGTGGCATTCTCCCAGTTCATGGAGTTGACTGCCTTGCTTAGTTAGTTGCTTCTTTTCCTATAAATAAGAGCCAGATGCTCCTTCTTAGAAGGTTGCACGATCTGATGATGTACTTGCATTATTAGTTTTTAGCAATACATTTTACACTACTCTATTGTACTCATGTTTTCCAATGAATAAGATGAAGTTATAAGTCTATGCATCTGAGTTTACATTAGTTTTAGAGGATACTCATCCAAGGGGGCCCACTTGGTGAGCATTCCGTCCTTAGTTTAGTTATTAATTTTTGTTTAGTAATTAGTTAAAAATATGGCACCGACTGTTCCTGCAGCCACAAGAATTACATTCTGTGATTGTTCCTGCAGCCAAAGTAGATAGAGTAGTTTCCTGTTTGTTTGCTCAGATTTTCATTTTTGTCATACATTTTAGCTTAACATAGTTGTTGGTTGATGTTCAATACTTATGTTATTTCCTTCTAAGAAATTTACCTTCAACATTATGTTTTTCTTAGTTTTAGAATGGATATGGCTACTTGGGATCCTTAGTGCACATATTGTGCTGACCCATTTCAAGTTCATGTCCCTGGGTTGACAAGTTAAATGCACCTTCGTGATGATTGAATGGCTATTCAATTTAGATGTCTAATCTCTGAATTAGAGTTGTAAGAGCTTAGTTGTTAAATCATTGTAGGAGGCCAACACTTGGAAATGGAACCAAAAATTTAGAGCTTACCCTAACTTCTAATTAACTAATGTAGAAGATCATACATACAACTTAATAGACCTACATCCCCAAATTAAGCAATTCATTGTTAAAAAGGGGGCTTCATTAAATTTTCAACTAGGGAATCATGAACTTGAGATGATGTTGGCACTATATATGTAGTTGAGAATCCTAGACTCCCTTAATCGACTGAGTATAGGTGATTTAATAAAATTAAACTCGTCTAAAAGCTTCCTAACTGAAAAATAACTCATAGTTAAAGAACAAGGTAAGCAAATGCTAGTTATTGTAACTGCTATGGGTACTTATCATTCATGGATTGTTACTAGTGACTCTCCATGCTTCAACGTAACCTAATTAAACTAATCACTCAATAGCATTGAACAAAATGTAAATTAGAGACTTCAATTCAAAATTTACAATATAGCATTCAACATAATATAAACTGAAAACTATAATTCAGAAAATATAATTCATAATCTAAATAACCATCTAAGATAGTGTGGATTATCCAGTACCTCAAGTGGCCTTGCTTGAGCTACTACATTCTATAGTATCTCCTTTCGATTACTAAATAAATCATACAACTAAAATAGTATTCTTTATTGTAATATGAACATACACAAAGCTTAGTACAAAATATAACAAATTTAATATTCAATCTAATTTTATGCAAAATTATAGTTGTCGGTCTCTCACAAGAGTATCCCCATATATAAGGTCTGTGAGAATCCTTTTATTCAAAAACTATAAACATACTATGAGCAACTATCAACTCTTCCAAGATAACAAGAAGAGGACTAGGTCTTTAATTTAATAGAAATATAAAAGCAGGTAGAAGTAGAAATGTTGGAATCCAATAAGGATTCCTCAACAATCAAGAAGACCGTTATAATTGAAACATGCTTAATAGGGCGATCTTCATTATAATTGTTATCCCCTGTTAGAACATACTTCTTCTTCCTTCATAGTTTATTGAAAAGATGGAGTGACACATGGATATTTGTGTTCACATCTTCAAACCATTATCTGCATCTTATTTTAGAAATATGCATGTATTGTAGTTGATTGACTTCTCTCGATGTGTTGAATTGTCATTCTTTTGTTGCATGAACTGAGAATCCTTTTGTTGTAGGTTGACAAGTTCTTTATTGTAGGGGTTAGTTTTATCCCTCGAGGCATTTTTTATTATTAAAAACTATGATTAATCATAAAATTCTACTAAATCTCATAGACATTCAAAATTCACACTCATTCATTAATATAATATATCATCTTCAAATGCTTTGAAATACATTTAAGTATATGAAAATGGTTTGGAAATGTCTTTTGAAGTTTAGCAGAAATGAGATAAAAACATGAAACTAAAACAAGGAATTGGACATTCCTAGGGCTCATGGATAAGTATAGTAGAATTTGTAGAAAGGAAACTGTTTTCACTGAATTATTGAACATCAGGTTCAACAGGGTGCAAAAAATGTTACCTAATTTCACTACTTGCTCAATTAGGCTAAGCTTTTTGTTTAGAAACCAAAAAGGAGGTACATTTTTAATTATCTTTCCTATATTACATTCAATTGCATAAACAGAAAAATCAGAGGATTACCAGATTATAGTAACAGATAATTCCAGTTATACAATTGCATATGACATAGAAAAGATTTACACAAATCTTTCTGAAAAGTAATCTTTATTGAATGTAAAAATGTACATTATCTCACACAAGTCATGAGATTGAATTTACTTATTCAATGGAATTGAAGAAAATTCTATACATGGATAGATAAATAAAAGTAATGTGCATATAAGGAGGGAAACTAGTGATTGCCTGAGATTGAATGGTTCTGGTTGTGTCATCTTGTGTTGTTGCCGTCCCGAGTTGTCTGTGTCCTCCTAGCTCCAAGTTGCTCCTAGTTCCTGTATTAGGCAATAGCAAAAGTGTTAGACCAATGCTCTAAGCAATGAAAAGTTTCAAACCTTACATGAACAAATACCTATTCATATATAAACTGATCTCCAAATGCATTAAATAAGCAATGCATACTTTAGGTGTCTAAGAAAACCATCAAGTCATCAAACACACCTAAAACATGCACATGTTTTTTCAAACTTGTTTACTTCATGTGCAGATATAGGAAAAGTAATGTTGTTGTTCTGTTTTATCAAATTTCAGCACGTGGGATAAATGTGGCTCCCACAAGGGTTGAGCCCAACGTGCTTTGTTGTGCTTTAAAGAGGCATTGAAAGACACTTATCAAGTAAGTTCATCCCTTTATGATTTATGTAAATAAGCACACATCATTTATGATAGTAAGTTATTGGTTACCGTCATAAGTGATATATGATTAACCATCATAAATCATAAAGCATGATGTTAAGTATCTAGAGCTATTAATAGGGTATCAAGAATATCAAAAGATAGATGGAATTTCATTCACAAGTAAAATGAACAATCACTATGCAGATGTAAGAGAAGCAAGAAGAGAACAACATAGATCAAGGGAACCCCTCAACAGTCACTAGAATGGGTAAAAGGCAGGTTACAGACTATGTGTAAAATCTATGTTTTAAGACCTTTGTAACTGTTGTTTTTCGGTTATAAACTAAGTTCTTCATTTGAAGAAAGTTCATGATTAATGTTGAGGTAGCACACATATCATTTCCTATCAAAACACAGTCATATCAAGTGCAAGGTAGAGCATACCATGACAACTATACTGTGACAATGAAATAGGGTCCATGCAATAGCCCTTTCAAAGAAGCAAGGTTGTTTCGTGAAGCCATAAGGGAGCAGTCTAATCATTCAAGTCACAGTAATTATAGTTATTGAGAGCATGATCATGAGAGAATAGGATAATCCATAATTGATATAAAGGGATTATCATGAAAATGGCATGACAATAGTTGTCAAAATCTTAGAAATGAAGTGCTTATAACACTATCCAACAGTGACAACCAAGGCTTTGTTTGCAGGAATGTGTGACAGTCTTATATGTACAATCCAGCCAAGCTAAAGTGATGATTGCGCCATGAATAATGGAGCCTTTGAAGAACATATAGTGATAGGAATACATTTATAGCAACATGAAACCCTGGTGTTTTTCACAATTTAAAAGTAGGCCCAGAGTCTAGAAAACTCAGGAGTTAGGAACGAGTGCCTGTAGCATATATGGCTACAACTATTGAAAGACGAGAATGTTAAACTTCAGAATGAGAGTGATGAGATATCGAGAAAATGTCATGCTAAGGAAGAGAGTGAAAGCTTCTGATATACTCTTTATGGCGGCCCAAGAAAGAGAAAAGGTATCAACAAAGAAGGTAAACAAAGAAATACATCAAAAGTATACCACAGTTGTGGCCTGGGAGCTTTCAAGAGCTTCAAAATGGAAGATAAAAGCCAGATTTGAAACAAAGAAATGATTTACCTTTATGATTTCTGCCTCAAATCTCTAGGAAAAGTTTCATAATGGCATAAATATAAAGATTTCAAGCAAGAGCTCGAGTTGGGGTTCCCCATGGCGGTGCTTCTCTTAGCCAGCAAAGTAAAGTGATAAAACGAAATGAATGTGTGTCATTCATTTTTAGGGTTTGAGACCCTAAAAGGCACGATGGAGGAAGGCATTTTTTGCCTTATATGTTTTTGAAAAAACTTTATTCTTTTTTGTCTAGGTCATGGCTTTAGTCATTTATTTTTTATTTTTGAATAATCTTCAAAAATGAAATTTAAGACTCGAGACTTAGTCTTCAAAGTCTTGTTTATATTTGACCTAGTTAAGTAAAATTTTATTTTTGCATTTAAATTCAAGATTTGTAAAACTATATTAAAGTGGTGGAAATATAAATCACTTTAATATAAGTTATTTATAAATGCAAAAATAAAATTGCTATAGTTAATGATAGTCAAAGGGAAGTTTTTAAAGTTTTCAAAGCATGACAAAGAGGGAAGATGGAGATATGCTTGAATTTATGGTTTGCAAGCATGTGCCATGAATGAAGGAGGTTGTTCCTTGCAGTTTGCAAACACATGCCAAGGTTTTAGGAGCTGTTTTGACTAATTTGAAGACTAAGGAGAGCATATAGGAGAATTTAATTGCTTTTTGAAGCAAATAGGAGCTTTTGGAGGGTTGTTTCATGAGTCATCATGTTTGACAAAGTCAGATTGGACCTTTTCACCCATTTGGAGCCTTTTTGATGAAGATGTAGGTGTTATTTTTTAGGCTTTATGGAGGCCTATGACCCAAGATTTTTCTAGGAACTATTTTGGTGGATCTTGTTGGGAGTTGATGGATTTAGTCACTTGAGTGACTCATTTGTAATTAGTTATGACTTTTATTTTTCTGCTATGTGACTTTTGTGAGTCCTTTGGAGAAAAGGCAGTGCTTTATACCTCACTATTTTGGACATGTTGATAGTGGATACCTTGATGATTAATGGAGATAAGCAGTATTTTTTCCTTCTCATTCTCTGCTTTATTGTGTTCATGCTAGTTGATTGATATAACTACTTGTGAAGTTATTTTGTTTCCTTGTAGTTTTTGTCTCAATAAAAGCATCTTTTGCAGAAAATATGTATGTTGCAGGTCATAGGATGTGTTAGATGCAAGCTTTTTCTAGCTACGAGAGATGTCTTTCCTTCTAGAGGTGAACTGTCAGGCCTTCCTATGAAACACTAATGCAAGAAACATATTATTTTGGGTTGTGTAAGCCAAACTTTTCCATTGATTAAACTGTGTATGCAAGTTATTTGCAGGTTTAATGAATGTTTAGGTACATCATCATAGGGTTTAATCATTTTAGTTTATGTTACCTTTTTGTCCCTTTTCCCTCAACATATTAGTTTTAGGTTAGTACCAAAAGGAAGCTAACCTCCGTTGGAGGTTGACCTCTGCTTATAAGTAACCCATAGCTTTAGAGGTCTTCCTATGTTTTCTCTGAATTGTTGAACGTCAGGTTCAACAAGGTGCATTTTTAGTAGATAACAGTTTTGGCACGCTTGGTGGGACTGCCAAAATAGACAGTTAGAAAGAGCACATCTTATTACCAGTTTTGATATGCAACCAACAACTTTCAGACCTTAAGAGGTTGAAATCTGCATATCTGGAAACTCCAAGCTCAAAGAAACTGGTTTTAGCAGTCTAGGTATTGGTTTCATGGTAATATGTCTTACCATTCACCATTTCACGAAAATGTTGTCTATACACCTTCTTATCTGCCATATCAAAGGAGTCATGCTATTGTTTTTACATAATATTACCAGCAAAGCAATTGTTCTAATGAGTCTCAAGGTTTTGATAACGTGAACATGGAGGATATGTCCTTATATTTCCAAAAATAGTTTGATGAAAACAATAGGCAGCAGGAAGAGCTTGTATTCATCAGCAGGAAGTAGACTTAGTTGCTACTTTCCCAAACCCTTTCTTTGAGGAAGGGCTGCACTTTCCAAGGTTCAATGTATTACGCTTCAAACATAATGAGTATTCTATTGAAAAGAAAGCAGAAGAAGAGCAACCCATTGATCCGGACAACTTACTCCTTTGGGAAAAGTTTAGAGAGGTAAATCCTTTACATTTAGCTATAAGATGTTATCAATTGCAGAAACAAAGGATTGAACAGCAAGAGGACATCAGACAACGTGGTGAGTTGTTGATCAATGATCATCAACAAGATAATGGAGCTTTGGATCATGAGGAAGAATGGGAAAATGAACCTGACACTATTCTCCAAGGTGGGAGCTTTGATGTTTTTGAGCATGCTATAAATGAGAAGGCTAACGTTGAGCTTTATGAAGAGGTATGCATGGACATAATTGAACATTTTTTTTCAAAGATTGATGGTAAAGAATCATAAGAGGTTGAGACTCATGATGAACTTGAACAAAAAGATCATAAGCTTAAACAAGTGTTGAAGCAACAGGAGGTATATGGTCCTGATAGAGAGGAGTTTGTTCTCTCAAGACAAGAAAATTCTCATGAACCTAATTTGCAAGATCTTACTTGGTTGGAGGAGTTTCCTTTTTGTTGTATAGCACAACTTGAAGCTGATTTATCAGACGAATGTTTGTTTCAAGAAACTTCTTCATTGTTTGAGTTTTTTCCTTCCTTCATTGAAGAAGATAAGCCTGAGTTGAAGTATATTTCTTTGAATTATAATGAAGATTTAGAACTTGTACCAGTTGTTTCCAAGAGCTTTCCAAGAGTTAATAGTTTTGATGAGTTATTGGCTACCTTAGTGGAAGAAGATTGTTCATTGACCATGGAGGAAGAATCAACATGGCAAGTTATTATGCAAGGTGAAGGTAATGTTGCCATTTCTAGTCATTCAAACTATCTTTTTCCTAATCCAAACTTAGTCACAAAGCAAGACAACCATGAAAAGCAAGAAGAAAGAGAGGCAGTTAGCAATGGGAGTTTTAGTTTTTCTCATTCTAGGGGTTGTCCTATCAGATATTTATCCAGTTTGGAGGCCATTGAAGTACCAGAGGTCGTGCTTACACCCGAGCACGAGGTTGCAATTGAAGAAAAAGTTGTTTTTGGAGTAGCAGCTAAAAATGATCAAATTCATCTCACTTGTCCAGTTCAGGACAACAATAAGCATGAACAAAATCAAGGGGTAACTAAGCTTGTTGACATCTTCCATGAAACATTGCAATAGTTAATTGAATATCTGCATGTGTTTCATATCTTTTCACCAATACATAATCATGTAATGCATCAGTTGTTGATTAGAAAGGGATGCTATTTTGCAAAGCCAGTCAGTGGTTTTGTTTGACCAACTTTTTTTTGTTGGTTAGGGTAGGTTAGAATAGTTTTAGCTGCAAGCTTCAATTCCCTAAGTGCTATTCCAACACAGTTAAGTATTTTTCCTTTCATAGTTTTCCTATTTTCAATAAGTTCCCAAGGTATCTTGAGTTATTGTTGCTGAGTTACAAAAATAAACAAGAACTATTTTGAGTTTTTTGAGTGACTTCGTGCCTAATAGACAATCCTAGGCAACTAGTCTCATGTTTAGTAGGAAAACATACAGTAGATGTCGCCAAAAATGTTACCTAATTTCACTACTTGCTCAATTAGGTTGAGCTTTTTGTTTAGAAACCAAGGAGGTACATTTTTAATTATCTTTCCTATATTACATTCAATTGCATAAACATAAAAATCAGAGGATTACCAGATTATAGTAACAAATCATTCCAGTTATACAATTGCATATAACATAGAAAATATTTACACAAATATTTCTGAAAAGTAATCTTTATTGAATGTAAAAATGTACATTATCTCACACAAGTCGTGAGATTGACTTTACTTATTCAATGGAATTGAAGAAAATTCTATACATGGATAGATAAATAAAAGTAATGTGCATATAAGGAGGGAAACTAGTGATTGCCTGAGATTGAATGGTTCTTGTTGTGCCATCTTATGTTGTTGTTGTCCCAAGTTGTCTATGTCCTCCTAGCTTCAAGTTGCTCCTAGTTCCTGTATTAGGCAATAGCAACGGTGTTAGAGCAATGCTCTAAGCAATTAAAAGTTTCAAACCTTACACGAACAAATACCTATTCATATATAAACTGATCTCCAAATGCATTAAATAAGGAATGCATACTTTAGGTGTCTAAGAAAACCATCAAGTCATCAAACACACCTAAAACATGCACATGTTTTTTCAAACTTGTTTACTTCGTGTGTAGATATAGGAAAAGTAATGTTGTTCTGTTTTATCAAATTTCAGCACATGGGATAAATGTGGCTCCCACAAGGGTTGAGCCCAACGTGCTTTGTTGTGCTTTAAAGAGGCATTAAAAGACACTTATCAAGTAAGTTCATCCCTTTATGATTTATGTAAATAATCACACATCATTTATGATAGTAAGTTATTGGTTACCATCATAAGTGATATATGATTAACCATCATAAATAATAAACCATGAAGTCAAGTATCTAGAGCTATTAAGAGGGTATCAAGAATATCAAAAGATAGATGGAATTTTATTCACAAGTAAAATGAACAATCACTATACAGATGTAAGAGAAGCAAGAGAACAACAGAGATCAAGGGCAACCCTCAACAGTCACTAGAATAGGTAAAAGGCAAGTTACAAACTATGTGTAAAATCTATGTTTTAAGAAAGTTCAAGATTAATGTTGAGGTAGCACACATATCATTTCCTATCAAAACACAGTCATATCAAGTGCAAGGTAGAGCATACCATGAAAATTATACTGTGACAATGAAATAGGGTCCATGCAATTGCCCTTTCAAAGAAGCAAGGTTGTTTCATGAAGCCATAAGGGAGAAGTTTAATCATTCAAGTCACAGTCATTATAGTTATTGAGAGCATGATCATGAGAGAATAGGATAATCCATAATTGATATGAAGGGATTTTCATGAAAATTGCATAACAATAGTTCTCAAAATATCATAAATGAAGTTCTTATAACACTGTCCAACAGTGACAACCAAGTCTTTGTTTGCAGGAATGTGTGACAGTCTTATATGTACAATCTAGCCAAGCTAAAGTGATGATTGCACCATGAATAATGCAACCTTTGAAGCACATACAGTGATAGGAATACATTTACAACAACATGAAACCCTGGGGTTTTTCACAATTGAAAAGTAGGCCCAGAGTCTAGAAAACTCAGGAGTTAGGAATGAGTGCTTGTAGCATATATGGCTACAACTATTGAAAGAAAAGAATGTTAAACTTCAAAATGAGGGTGATGAGATATCGAGAAAATGTCATGCTAAGGAAGAGAGTGAAAGCTTCTGAGATACTCTTTATGGCAGCCCAAGATAGAGCAAAGGAATCAACAAAGAAGGTAAACAAAGAAATACATCAGAAGTATACCACAACCGTGACCTAGGAGCTTTCAAGAGCTTCAAAATGGAAGATAAAAGCCAAATTTGAAACAAAGAAATGATTTACCTTTATGATTTCTGCCTCAAATATCCAGGAAAATTTTCATAATGGCATAAATATAGAGATTCCAAACAAGAGCTCGAGCTGGGGTTCCCCATGGTGGTGCTTCTCTTAACCAGCAAAGTAAAGTGATAAAGCGAAATTTGAATGTGTGTCATTCGTTTTTAGGGTTTGAGACCCTAAAAGGCACAATTGGAGAAGGCATTTTTACCTTATGTTTTTGAAAAAACTTTGTTCTTTTTCGTCTAGGTCGTGGCTTTAGTCATTTATTTTTATTTTTGAATAATCTTCAAAAATGAAATTTAAGACTTGAGACTTAGTCTTCAAAGTCTTGTTTATATTTGACTTAGTCAAGTAAAATTTTATTTTTGCATTTAAATTTAGGATTTGTAAAACTATATTAAAGTGGTGGAAATATAAATCACTTTAATATAAGTTATTTATAAATGCAAAAATAAAATTGCTATAGTTAATGATAGTAAAAGGGAAGTGTTTAAAGTTTTCAATGCATGCCAAAGAGGGAAGATGGAGATATGCTTAAATTTATGGTTTGTAAGCATGTGCCATGAATGAAGGAGGTTGTTCCTTGCAGTTGGCAAACATGTGCCAAGGTTTTAGGAGCTGTTTTGACTAATTTGAAGACTAAGGAGAGCATATAGGAGCATTTAATTGCTTTTTGAAGCAAACAGGAGCTTTTGGAGGGTTGTTTCATCATTCATCATGTTTGACAAAGTCAAATTGGACTTTTTCACCCATTTGGAGCCTTTTTGATGAAGATGTAGGTGCTATTTTTTAGGCTTTATGGAGGCATACAAACCAAGAATTTTCCAGGAGCTATTTTGGTGGATCTTGTTGGGAGTTGATGGATTTAGTCACTTGAGTAACTCATTTGTAATTAGTTCTAACTTGTATTTTTCTGCTCCGTGACTTTTGTGAGTCCTTTGGAGAAAAGACAGTGCTTTGTAACTCACTATTTTGGACATGTTGACAATGGATACCTTGATGATTAATGGAGATAAGCAACATTTTTTCCTTCTCATTCTCTGCTTTATTGTTTGCATGCTAGTTATAAAATTAACAAAATTAGTTACAGTAGTTATAAGAAGTAGAAGTGGGAATTGTAAATATTATTTATGTTTAATATAAACTAGAGACAAATCCAAAATAAACCAACATTGTTAAACTTTTTGTGAACCATTATGAACATGTTTATACTTTGCCAATGTCTATGAAATGTTAAAAGAAACCATCTCAAGGGATTATAATAATATTATTATCTATAGATATATGGTGTCAATTATTTTATTAGCTATATAAGAGGCATATTGCAACTAACAAACCTTAACGTAGTGAAAAATAGAGGGGTCAATGTGTATGTGGGTATCATTGTTGATTGTTCTATTTATTGTATATTTTAATTGATTTAAAAACCTATTAGGGATGCCTCCAGGAACAACCCCTTTAGTTTAAGAGGAGAAAAAAGTGTAGGAGAGATTACACACTCTCACTAATTAGCATTTAACTATCCAGAGTCTATTGATGAACCCCTATTTTACCTTCTTGAAGACAAACCCCTAGCCTTGGAGGTATAAAAGAGTCCTAGGATTCAAGGCTTGCAATTGTGGGACCTAAAAAAGACAAAAGTGTAGGAGAGATTTCCCACTCTTGTTCATAGGCCTCAACCATCCTCAGTCTATTGATGAACCCCTATTTTACCTTATCGAAGATAAAACCTAGTCGTGGAGGTAAGAAGAATTTTTAGGATTGTGGACCCTTAGTTTTGGGGTCTAACACCCTTGTTTCTATGAGTGCTCCATCTTAGAAATTTGAAAGAACAAGATCAAAATTTTATTGAGTAGTTTATATCAAGCATTTAAAATGACTATAACCACAACTACTAAAATTTCCTATAGAAAAAAATTAAAGAGAGTAGTATAAGAAATTTTATCTAAGTGGTAGGAATTTTAAAAAAGGGGAAATGACTTCAATCAAGAAAGATAAAAGGTGTGAAGGGACTCTAACCATGTAAACAACAGTTTGAATCTATAGAAAAGTGATTCTTGGACTCCAACTATGCAAAAATATAACCCATCTATAAATGGTGATGAAGATTTGTTGGGTAACAAAAAATATTATAAACATCTTGAGTGTATTATTGCAATCATAATCACGAAGGAAATGTTAGTGGTAATAGATTCCTCTCCTCCAATTTTTTGCATGCAAAGGATGCAAGGATAAAAAATAAGGGAAAAATTATGACATCATACGAAGCACAAACATGTAATAGATGTCAATGACAACATCATATGAACCACAACAACCATGTTATAAATTTCAATGGTAACATCATACAAAGCACAACTAACATTAGATAAATGTCAATGATAACATTGTACGATGATCAAATAAGGTATCTAAAGTAATGAGTAGGAGATAAGAATGTAAGAACATAGCATAAAGGGCTATAAGGTGCTCATATAATAATGAATATTGCATACTCTAAATTTCCACATTACATTTATTCACTCATTTTTGTGTTCACTTTCACTAGTATGCTTTAGGCTCATTTTACACTTATTCTTGGCCTCCTCTTTAATCATAAATTGACATTTCAAGTTCCCTAGATAGAAAAAATTACTTGGATCACCTCTAGAAAGAAAAAAATGTATCCTAGAGGGACATATACACCCCTGGCATTAATTATAGGATATATTTGCTCTTGAACAATTATTTCCTTGTAATATATCTTCACCAAAATTTCCTCATTAGTCATTGATCCCGCCCTAATTGTGATTTTATCAATCATGAGCCCCACAACGTAGTTTAAAGGTTCATATTTAATCTCAATTTTGCCACTTTTCACTCATCAAACAATAAAAAATTCAATTTGAAAAAATACTTTCTCTATCCCCTTCCAAAAGGTAAATTGCAAGTACATTATTAAAGCAAGAAGGTAGCAAAATTAGTATTGTAGATCTTAAGCTATGGAGATTCCCTTAAGTCCTTGAGTTTTTTTATCCTTGTACTTTTCCTCCCCCATTCTCACTATAATATCACATTCCTCTCATTTTCATCACCAATAAACCCATATAAATCCTTGTCCAACCTTTCAAATTTGCAGTCTTCCACCCTCATGATTATCCTTTGTGATCACCTTTTTATCTCTCTTTTGCCCTCCATCACAAACACGCACCATATCTCTCTAGATCTACTCCTCAGGGTTAATTATTTACACCTCTTTATTCACATCACATTCATCCTCACCTAATGCTACACATACTTTGTATGTATCATAGTGATTTTGTGGATTAAAGTTGAAGTACATTTTAAAAGGGACTATGTGAGGTAATTTATTGAACAACATAAGTAGTTTTTAACATCTCTCTAGATTATATCTAATTAGTTTGCATTATGGGGTGAATGAAATAGATTACATACTAGAACATATTTTTTTATATTATACAAAGCTTCCTACAAAGTTTCAAGATTGTTGAACACAAGGACATTTAAGCCCCTCCAATGTTGCAATCATGCTAATTTTCAAAAAACTCATCATAGGACCTTTATATTTAATTATAGGAATTTATAATTTATTCCAATTCATTTATATAGTTAGATCCAACAATTTCTAAGCTAAAACACTTCATTTTGTGTTTCCTTTTTGTTGTGTCCCAAAACCATTGCTTCACTTCCTAGAATTGAATTCACCCACAAGGTTAGGATTGTGATCAAGCAAGTGAAATTTGTTCATCAATAGAATGTGGAGTGTTGAAGGTTAACTCAACATTAGTGGGTACTCTCTCCTATGCTTGATCTCAACTCAAACTTAGGAGGGTAGTCCTAAATTTAAAAAATATGAAGACTAACAACTTGGTAGTTAAACCTAACTATTGATTCAACCCGAAAGATGTCATTGGGTCGAGAGAAACTAGCTACCTCACTACCTCTATATAGTTGATTCAACATCATTGTAATGAGTGTAAGGTCAAAGCAAGATACATGGTTCTTAAAAGTTCATGAAGACTATTCCCTGTAAAATGTTGAAACCATGAACTTCATTAATTAAATAAACTTAAAATGGTTTTAGATTTGTTTGTGTTGATTTAAATTGATTGAGCTTGATTAAACCCATACTGGAGCTTATTTATGGGTAACAAAGCAGGTAGATAGGAGCGAGGAGTAGTGAAAGCGAAAATACTAAGTTGTGACTAGATCATTAAGATATATCAAATTTAGTGTATTGCAAGAAGAAACATGCTTACTTATCCATAATCAAATTACACATATTCATTTGTAATCGTTGAATGATCATTACAATATTGTAACTGTATTAAATCTTGCCACTTTTTCAAATAAAGAAATCACATTCATAGCACTAAATGTACTAAAGTGGACCTCAATAATGTTTTGAAGTACCTTGAACATCTACCTATAATTCTAGAGACATTACATCTATAAAACACCTACCATAGTATCATAAGATTTTATGACCTTCACTGTGCTCTTGTAACTAACTTTCAATGATTGAAACCATTGAAAACCATTGACACTTTTTCTGCAGTGGGAAATCACTAAATCCTATTTCTAAAAGACTAAAAAACATCAAAATATACCCTTGGTTCAAAACCCTAATCTATGGAATTGTAGCTAGTGTCAAATGAAATTTATGACCCATGAGGCTCTCTTATCTAAAATGGATGCTCTATATTAAAGAGAATCATTTGCATTAGTATGGTATATGGGCGAGCATAAAAAATCATCGTGAGTAGTTGGGAGAGCTATCACATTCATGACAGGTAGGTGGGGAGAATAACAATACCACATCAAAAATGACTTTGAAATAATAGAGGTTCCCTATCTCCCATTGTCGATGAGCAGGCGGGTTGCCACAACTTGTAATGTCCACCCACGGTTTTAAAACCACCTGAGAAGACTAATGTACACATCATTGAGCCACATTTGGGCTTGCATAAATTTTCCCTGATTGATTATCAACATGGGTTGACATAGCCTAAAACAAGAAGGGACTCAAGAAAAAATAACACAAGTTTGAGTCCCAACAATGGATCTAGTTGGGAGCTATTATGATTGAAGTTAGTTTAATGAAAGATGAATATGAGAATTGGGTCAAGGGTTTGGAATAAAAAATGTTGTTGATTAACCAAAACTTGGAAAGGGTCATCAATATTAGCTAGTGCATGATTCAAAACAGCGCTGAAGGTATTCACATCTTTACTAAGAAGTTGAAGGAGCTCAAGGAAGACCAAGTTATTGATGCTTCAATTGTTGTTGAGAAGATGAAGAAGGATCACAAAGCTAAGGGAAAACAAATCTATTTGGAGTAGAAAGGACCAAGTACGTGCACAAGGGGAAAGAAGAAATCTTTCCAAGAAGAGAAGAATGATCTTCTTAGCTCGGTTGATCTTCATAAGAGCTTCTATCATCAAGAGTTGGAAGTAGCTAATACCCTTAAAGACTTACAATAGTTTTGTTATTTGTTTCTAGCTATTTTGTTGTTGTTTTCTGGTAGTTTAGCTATTGGTTTGTTGCTATGTCTTTGGTTTTTTGTTTAGACTGCTATGAACTTTTGGGTTTCAGGTCCTTGTAAATCTTGTTTGGTTGAAAATGTGTTTATGTGAACATCCTTATTCCTACTTTTTGTGTAATGGTTTTGGGTCCCTTTAAAACCTATTTTAACTTAATAAAAAATAATGGATCTAGTTGCAGACACATGCCTCTCAAAGAAATGGCAAGAATCCAAAGAAATCTAATGACAAACCATATAAATTTTCCACAAAGCAAAAAAACACCATCCTAACAATAGGGTTCAAGGCTACTTGGAAAACATTGAGCAAGATGTGAAAAATATAATGTTGAACTCGCCAATACATTTTTTAAATATTTTACTTATAAAAAGTAGTGTTTTAGATGTTGATTGTGCATGTGAATCTTCATTAGTTCTCCATCCAAATCGATCAAATGGTAGAAATTAAATTTTTACCTCTTTTCTATTCCAAAAGGTCCAAGGGTCTATTGAAACGAGAGAAAAAAATGAGATTGCTCTCGAATTAAAAATTAGTCATTCACATTACACAAAAAGCTATTACATAGTATTGCCTTTAAAAAGCCATTATTCTCGTATAAAACTAGTTATAGGAATATAACTTCCAAAACCAATTTTATTTATTAAATTAACAATAACATGTTAATTTATTTATTTAACTATATATGTCAAGTACTAAATTATTTTTATTCAAGGGGTAAACGCTTTTGACTGGAGCTATGAACCGGATACAACCATTCAACAATACCACCCCAACAGGGTTTGAACCTTGGTGGCAAGAACAACAATGCCACCTAGAAACCATCACACCATGCCAATACCGGCAATCAAGTACTAAATTATAACAAGGTCATATTTCCCATATTTTCCTTTATCCTTTGACCTGGTACTCCAAAAAATAACTAAATTGCCAAACTAGAACTCTCATGGTGACGTACTTTTATCATGCAAATGTTTCATGATCTACTTATGTTGCAAGTTTATGTCCTATGCTACTCTCTATTGCTCACCCAACTCAATTAGTTTCATAACCATTAGAGACATCACATCACCTTGATCATGATCCATATCTTACAAAAAATGAAAAGCATCCTAGCTTCTACTCCATATACCAATTCAAGTGTAGTTTTTCCAGTAGTCTGCTTGAAGGTAAGGTCCCTATCAGCCCAAAGATCACACTTGAGTTTATCATCCCACCTCTTCTTATTTTGATCCAAAGTTATCTTTATCATTTTCATCAAGATCTTATTACTCGATTCAACCTATCCATTACTTTATGGGTGGTAAGGAGATGAATGCACTAAGTTTGTGTTAGATTTGGCCATGAAGCCACCCAAAATCAAAATGATTGAAGGAAATCAAGATTAGAAATCCAAATTTGAACAAAATCAACACCCCATTGCATTGAACTAGCACTATTGAATTATCCAATGGGAAATGTGATTGTTTTTTACATATAAAAACAAGGAAAAATAATTCCAAGAGGAGTAATAACTCCCAATTTTCCAAAATACATGGGAGTTTTACTTGGTAAATTCCAAATTACATGGTTGTACCTACTCAAGTAAAAACAGATAAATGGTAGGTGGAAAATAAATCCAAAAGAGGGTGTGAGACTCAACTACCCAAAGGTGGGTGAGAGTGACATGTGTAATTGATGGATTATGCTACGTGTCCTCATATTAACCATGTCTAATATAAACTAAGTAATCTTAATAATATGTGGGAAAATAAATATTTCCTAACATTAGGAAAATAAAAAACCTACACTAACAACCCCCTTAAGCATACCTTAGGTGGGTTAAAGACATAAATATGCAAAGATGAATCCCAACTACAAGGCTATGTTGGGTGCCCATGCACAAAACAATCTTTTGCAAACAGAGAAAATGAGAAAACCTAGTGGGACAAAACTCCTCTCCAAAAGATAAAAAATAAAATAAGTTTCCCACACAAGAAATAATCCCAAGCAAGGAAAAAATGCCCTATATAATACAAAGAAGAAGAGAGAGTTTGTAGCCTCCCCCAAGTAGCCAACAATGCTAATGGTTGATGCTCAAAATTGAATGTAGAAGACGGTCCACGGTCATCAAACAACATTCCTTCCCTTAAGAAAAACAAAACCAAAGGTGTATGTAGAATGTCTTCCCATTCTTGAAATGAATATGGGGGAAGAAAGATAATAAAAAATGTGCTTCTTAAGCAAATCCTCTTCACCTTGTCATGCACAAATGATACATACAACAATGAAGAATGATTGAATGCAACGATCACTAAGGTTGATAATATAGATTTCACAATAGAGAGCATTCTTTTGCTTAGAAAAATCAACGAGTTGTGCAATGATAACAACAACTAGATTTGTATCCATTGTTTGTACTAGAATAATATGTATATATTCGTCCATATATATCACAAATTTTTTATTTATCTATGCCATAAAATGTAAAAATTTAACTATACCAGTATTACATGTTTCATATTTGTTTGTATTGATATCAAATACATTTAGTAACTATAGAAAATTATAATTGCATTCCCTTTCCTTGTGTTACACGTCAATGTACAAAAAAAATGTGTTTTATCTTAATGCATCTCTTTTGGTTATCACTATTAGTGATATAACATACTATTTTACATTACATATAATGGACTCTAGCATGGAAAATATCAAACCAAACCCCATCAAATAGAACTCCAAAGACTACAAAATCATAAAAGAAGTCGAGCATATTATGCTCATCATAAAGAGGAAATAAATGCCCATCATCATATACAAAACATAGAGAAACAAATACCAAAAATACCAGATTAGTCAACCTGTCAAAATTGCAATCAACTCTACTATGCAACTCTTATAAGTAAAAAAAGACAATATGAATCACAAAATGCAACATCATCAAACAAAAAAAAAAGGTTCATGATAGCATCCAATTTTTTTCAACATAGAATAGATGCAGTATCAAACTTACAAACATGCAATATATGCAAGGAATGCTACCTCAACATTTTTCTCCATTCATTGGATAATAATTCTATTTGTAGAATATTTTTCAATGAGAAAGACATATATCAATTTTCATCATTTAATAATATGGACTTGGGAGAAAAACATGTATTAAAAAATCTCACTCAAGTGGAAGAGATGCTCATAGCAAGTAACCCACACTTGTGGAGGGGAAATACAAATACAATGGTCACACAATTAGCTTTTACAAGACATTAATTTTTTTGCAAAAGTTCTTCCACATAGGATTAAATAATTATGTCTTTATAGTTTGAAGATTGCATACATGAGGACAGTATTACTCTGCTATATAAGTAGAAGTCATATCAAATATGCACCATTGGTAAAACTTCTTACCGAAATATCTTCCAAACTGTTGGGGTCGTTGCTCTGGATGTTGTCCCCCCTCCGTTGGTGTGGAACCAGTCAGTTCCGTGGTTTGGGAATTTTGCTGAGCCTAGGTACTCCATTATTGCATAGGAGAAGATGATAAGTGAAGAAGATCAGGTAACACCGGAAGAATTGTGTGAAATAAGTGAATTGATCCAGTTGGGTGTTCAAGCTGACTTCTTGATTTGGAACCACTATAATTCCCCCCCACCCAAAACTGTTTGAATGAGACACGATCCTTCATAACCCAAGGGAGGCAATACCTTATGTTGAGATTTGTCTATCGATTTCTCTTCCCCTCCAGTTCCATCTCCCACCTTCTCGATGGATACCAAGCAAGGTATTTTCTTAGCATTCGTTCTTCCACTTGTTCGCTCCACCACCTTAGAGGAAGCAAAAGCGAGTTTACTTAGTTAGCGGGCTTACTTATTTGTTGAACTCGTCGACCCATTAATAAAAGTCTGTTTGAGATCCACCCCCAAGGCCTTCCTTCCCTAACAAACAATTCAAAGGGTTTAGAAGTGGAAAGTCGGCTAGAGACAACCGAAAATGGCTCAGTTGCACAAGTCAACCCGATACCATAGGATCAAAGTTCGTTGAACTGCTAGCGGTACAATAATATTTAGGAGGGTGAGGAATCTAGAGTTAGAGTTCCCCAAATGCTATCATGTTCAGACCTATCGGATTGGTTCTTCGAACAACTTCTACTATAGGTAGGGTATGGTAGGGTTGGGGCCGAGGAAGAAGGGGTATTAGGTATATAGAGAGAGGGTGTCAACAACTATATGTAGTTATGCTCAAGGCCGATCCCAACTCCTATTCTACCCACCCACCCCTGCATGCAAGGGGGCTCTATAGTCAACACCCCCTCCCCCAATTATTGATAGGCCTATAGGAGATAGGATATATCTACTCGGGGGAAACATGGGAGAAGATAGTTTGGTATTCAGTTTCCTTCTTTCCTTCTAGGGGGCTACATGCTCGAGGGAAGATAGTTGATGCTTGTCCTCCCATCCATTTCATATTCTCTTGACTGGCTTAACTCTACACTGTGAAACTCTTTGTTTTTTGGTCTGAGCCTTTCATTTTCTCTAGTCCTAAATTTTGAGCATCAATCTAGTTGAAACAGAGTTAGGTAATGCCCATGAACAACTGGATGGTAACCATGACCTAAGGCCAATATGGTTGGCTGCTGAAGGTAGGAAATGAGGTGGGTGGGTGGCAATAGGGAGGTCGGTGGGGTTCATTGGAAAACAGGGAGATGGGGTTGGTGCCCCCCCACCCTAAGGCAAATAGGGTGGTGGAGTCATTCATCCTAGTGGGGTGGGGAACGATGCAGTTACGGGCCCCTCTTTTCTATTATTGGTTGCATGATATTCAAAGTTGTGGATTCGCCCGCTTGGAAACAATAGTTCATCGCTCAATCTCTCCATAGATTGACTCATCACCGCAACGAAGCAACCAATTGACCCCATATCCAATCACCCCTCTGCATATATTATTGTCCCTCTCAGAAGACCTCGACTTCTAAATTTGTAGATAATAGAGGGGTTGTCCCACCAACTAGAATTCCCCCCCACCTATAACTGTGAGTGTCAACAGTTGTGTTAGGTGGTGTCATTTGATGAGAAACTAAGAACAAGGGAGGGGGATATGGGAAGAATGAAGTAATGGAGGAGAAAGTAATTGCTAGTAGTAACGATTTGTCACGATCCATTGGTTTATATATCACCCATGTTCTAGGTGTATCAGGATACATTAATTTAGCTAAGCGTATATAATGAAATTGGGTGGAAGGGTCCACCTCGCGACAAAGGGTCCTAACTACCCCGATACGTATACAAATGAATAAGTCGATGAGCAAAAGAATTCGATTGATGAGCGATTATTAAGAAATAGGGGTTGGCTCACTAGCTGTGAAGACGCTCCCCACCTGCTGGATGGAGAAGCGAGATTAATTTGAGGTCCTATCATTCAAATGTAGTCCCCGGGAGGGCAATATGTTTTTTTTTGGGGCCCCGGCCTCGGTATATTAGTAGATTAGAACCAAACTAAATGCCTCGGGGGTAGAAACATTGTAGCCTAAGCCAACAACCTTTTGGGAGGTAGATGTCGTTGAATGTGGGGTCTTCCTTAGGTTAGAGTTTAGCGGAGCCCAGGGCGGTCACGAAGCGCATGTCAGAATTTAGTAAAGCTGGGACTGACCAAAGGCGAGTATGGTCGGTGGGTTACTTTGGTGGACCAACTCTATAGCCTCCCACGAAAAGGCGAATAGGTTGGTCCCGAAGGGGGGGCTCATGGGGTCCCCTGCTATGGGTGGGTGGATGAAGGTTGGGCGAACTTACAATACAAGTTTAAATATGACCCATAGTATAGTGATGTTCAAATAAATGTCAACTACCTAGCATAACTCCCTAAAACAAGTATAAACATTTCATACATGCTTTGCACCATTAAAATTGTAGTGATCCCAAACAATGAATATAGCACTAACCAAGACCAAACTGAAAATGAATTAACATACACATAATCATTTATGGTTAGACTACCAAATAAGTGTCATAAGCAAGAGATCATTATAGAAATGCTAGAAGTTGAAGATCAAATTGATAACATTATTGATTGGCCTAACATAGGTGCATTTCTAATGAACGAATACAATACTAAGGGCCTCTTTGATATGACATTTCCCACACTCTTTCCAAATGGAAATGCACTACAAATGCAACCACAACTTAAAGAAGTGAAAATGCATGAATATGTATTATAATTAATGAGATTTCATGATCAAACATTTGGAAGGCATCCAAGGTTTTATATTTTATCTTAAATCATATGATATTCCATTGTAGCTAGTGACTTGTAACAATTTTCATAAAAATGTAGAAGAAAACATACCAACCACTATTGAAAACCTTCATCACACCTAAAAAATCTTCCCAACACATAGTTGGTTAAGCAAATTATGCATTTTGGATCTTGCATGAGAGGGACAAGACCATATTAGAATAAGTGTCATGTTGAGCGATCAAATATGATCAACCAAATAGAATCACCCACTCTATTTTTCACATCAAGTGAAATGAATACAAAATGGTCAGATTTACAATAACTACTCTCAAGTGACATAATATTTACAATGCAAACTAATAAAAATTACATAGATAACATAATTAATAACCCCTGTATCACATCCCTATATCTACATCAACGCTTCACACTATTTCGTGAGGAGGTTATTCATAAACTCCCCTATACAAAAAAATATTGGTATAGGTATGAATGGTGACATTGAAGGATTAAACATGAATGTGAATTCCTTTGGATTGAGAATGCACCAAACATGGAGAAACTTGACTGGAAAAATAGTGTAAAAGTGAAATGAGCAAGAACATTCTTTGATACATGCATCACTAGTTGGAACCCTCATAATATATCTCACAAAAACAACATAATACATCAATCCTCTCTTGATGATCTATGCTTACTAACACAACTTATATCTTTACTAAAAATATCTTTAACGAATGAAGAGACAATTAATCATTTGCAAAGGCACACAAAATTCACTAAGAGAACATGCCTACGTGGGGAAAAATGTAGAATGTCAATACAAATCTTTGTGGAAAGAACAAAATATCTCTACGTTATCATGTGATGTTGCTAAAAAGAAAAAAATTGAACCTACAAGAAATGATGATATGTTAAACATACACAACCCATAGATGATTTCAATATGGAGAGCTAATATAGATTTCCAACCTGTCGTGTCATGAACATTTATTCTCAAATACATTGCTAGGTATGCATCAAAAGCAAAGATAAAATATGATTGTTGTCTTAAAATGCTAACAAAAATATCTACAATTGAAAAGCCTAAAGACCAAGCTCTAATAACATATCTATCTTGTTGTAAACTATGATATAGGAGCACAAGAAACATGTCATATGCTCCAAAAATCGCCCCTTGTCATTTGTAATCAATATTTATATTATTGAATGTCGGTCAAAAATTATTCCATTAACTAACAAGAATTGTAATTGAAAACAAATTCTAATCTAACTACCCACATCCATATATGCAACATGCTCCACAACTATAAACAATAACGCTTCTTGAATCAACAAGATCCTTCTCATATGTTGCATGTCGCAAATGATGTAAATGGAAAGAGAGGAAAGAAAAAGCAATTGCCAATGTATTCCCATAGTTCTATACTATTCCAATACAAGACTCAAAATATTTTGAAACATTTTGTTGGAGTGAGTTACTCTTGTACAAGCATTTTCATGACATACAAATATACATAGGTCTCGCTAAAGATAAAGTAAATACAACTTGGAACCAAACATGAATACAAATAAATATGATGTGTGGAATATCGACCACATAATTGAAATGAAAGTCACTAGTGAAGAGGAATTTAATATAACGACAATGAGACAAACACAACAAATACAATTGAAATTAATGAATGTGAATTTTTGGCACAAATGAGACTTACTAACAATGCCAATCTATATGAACACCAAATTCTTGGTAGGTGTGATTTTGATAGCAATAGAAAATGAGATCAAAATAATGTAATCCCACATTTACATGACCCTACAAGTCAATTCATAAACACAAATAAAACATTAAAACAAGATGAGCACATGCCCATTATGTTTGATGTCCCAAATTACACACTATCACCAAAATAAAAACTAGCACTTATAATAATTACAAACCCAAAGATCGTTCCTTAAAGAAATCCTTGAATATGATCATTCAAGGAACTACAAGAATTGGAAAATCTTACCTAATCACTTGTATAAGAAATGAACTTCAAAGTAAATTACTAGAACAAAAGAACCAACTACTTGCTCTAGCTCTCACAAGAATTATTGTATTTAACATACATGCCTCAACTATACATTCAACACTTTAGATTTCGATAAAATAAATGTAACCATTGTAGGAACAATTACTAACAACATTTCAAGAAGACATGAAACATATAAAATACACCCTCATTGATGAGATGAGCTTCATAGGGCCAAAACTACTACTACTAAAGATAGATAGTAGATTGTGTGAGACATTTCCCCACCAATGAAAACTCTACTTTGTGGAGTATCTATATTTATAATATGTCACCTAGCACAACTACCACCTATTGTGGATAAAATTATCTATTTGTCACACTCAAATTCCACAATTTTATGGGAAAAAATTACTATAATTGTTACATTAAAAATAATGTTTTGTTAATAAGGTGACACTTCAACTTAAACACATTTTTGTGAAACATTACAAAATATATGTAATGCAGAACCAACACAAAAATATTAGGAAATGTTAATGAGTCGCACAAATAAAATACTTACAACAATTGAAAAATATTAATTTGACAACTTAATGCATCCTTTTGCTACAAATAAAATAATGTTAAAACTGCTATATCTTCCAATCACAATAAGTATTACAACAAGCACAAAAATTAAATAAAACATTGAAGCTAATGATACCAAATTCAAAAATAACTCCTACTATGCAAAGGCCAACAAATCGTGCTAACAACAAACTTCTGGACTCAAGTAGGACTTGTAAATGGATGTCTTGGGCAGGTTGTTGGTATTGTTTACAATCTTGACTCTAAACCATTAGATGTCCTGATGTACATTGTAGTACAAATTGATAACTACAAAGGGCCACCATGGAACCAAAATGACCCAAAAACTATACCTATAATGCCAATATCACTAGGTGATCATAGGAAAATACCACTATCCATGGCACGAGCACTTACTATACATAAATCCCAAGGCCTACCAATATAGAAGGCGACAGTTGATATTGATAAAATAGAAATACAAGAACTAACATTTATAGCTATATCAAAAGTGAAATCAATAAATGGCCTTTGTATTCCACTCACATTCTATTTTGAGTGATACTTTAGAATGCAAACAATCCATACACAATTATTAGAACAAAAAGAGGAGGTTTGTTTACAGTTACTTTCACTATAAAAATGAGGTATGCAAATGTCAATCCAATGTCTTCCACATTAACTTTCAATTTAATTTCTCATTCCCCACTTGATAATATATGTCTTAACAAATTTCTTTCTCAACTAACTCATTCAATTTTTTTTGTTGTGCATGTGAACACTTGATAATCATAGCCCAATACAAAAAGAGATTTGTCCTCCTTGTCCAACTTATATTTTCTTTAGTTGATAAATATTACATAGAATAAAATAACTTCACATTGTTCACACCATATCGTTTTCTATTAAAATGAACTAATTTTTTTTTTCTTCTAAAAAAATCTTACTCTAATGCATAGGGGATCAAATGCATTACAAAGGAGTGATGCATGTAAAACTCATCTATGAAAGGTCAACATCAACTAAAATAAAATTAAGATAATAAAACAAATATTTTTGCATTACAAACAAATATTTTGTAAATAATTTTTTTCCTATATCAAGACTACACTTATGACCAACAATAATTTTAGATGTTATTTTATGCATAACAAAAACATTTACATTTAACATGTATCCAAATATTTATCAATTACATGAACTCATAACACACAAATATATGGATTACACTTCTTTCTCTACTCTAATTTTATGTTACTTGTTATTGAAAAAGTAACTAGATGATCCCCAATTCTATAACCAACAAAATTAATGTTCAAAATATTGATGAGCATGGCATCCAAGATTACTACAATAACCCATGTAAAGACTCACTGCCCGATGTTCTACAAAGACTTGTAAATAATATTGCTCATGTAAAGGTTCACCACCTAATGTTCTATCAAGATTTGTAAATAATTACGCTGAAGGTGTTCCCTATTTGAACAAAGCCGATTGATTTTCAAGATCCACGATTGAGATTTACGGACAAACGTGCAAGATGATTGCAACGTCTGGAACCATTGATATTTTCCACCAGTTTTATTGTTTTTGTTTTATTTTTCACCCATGTTTTCCTTGTTTCCGAGCATTGAAAGTAATTGATAGCAAGTGGGTGTGATTATCATGCGTATATACACTAAAATTTTGGGCTTCGTTGATGTCTTTAATTTAATTATGTTAATTCTACCTTGCTTTCCACGTATTTTCCTTCTATTTGACTTTTAAAACTAGAAGGGAATATTATGTTAAATTAATTTTTTAAAATATTAAAAGATTGTAATTTAGTGAGATGATTGTTGAAAAGGTTTTAGAAGAGTTTTAAAAATATGTATAGAATAAATAAATAAAATGAAAATAAAAAATAATTTTATGAGGATGGGATAAGAGGAAGAGGAGGATGGATGGATGGCCATCTCACAACACAATCACCTATACTTAGCTCATCAAGCTTCAATTTTGACACAAGGCCGCGATTCGGCCAGTTTCAAGCAGAAAATATACAATTCGTCTGCATAGCAAGAGAGACCACCAGTCTGTCATGAAAACTTAACCTATCAACCCGGGAATTACCTACGACCGACACAAAACAAAATGTAGTCCCACTGCATAATTTTAAAAAAAGGCCAGTACCGATTATATGTTTAAACAAAAGATTAATACATTGAGGCCGAGCCTCACAGAAAACCATTCAAATCTGCAAACAGGGTGAAGTCTTCCACCCAATCCATGCCCTCCTCTGACACCAACCCTAGCTTCCTCTTCAAGAATTCGACCGCCATGGCCGAGACCATTCTATGTCTCATGAGCTCTGGTCCTTTTAGGTCCAAAAGGAAGGGATAAACCTTTACTGCCTCTTCCATCTCCCAAAGGAGTTTTAGGTCTGATGGACGTGGGATACCTTTACCAATGAAGGCCGCTTTCAGTGTCTTCTCTAACCCTCCTAACAGGTCACCCCGAAAAAGATACTCCATTATTTCCTTTGCTTCTGCCTTCGACACTTCCAGGTCCACCATGACGACCAAGAATTGAGAGGAGACATGTGCGTTGTCCCTCGCGAATTCCCTTCTCTCCGAGTGGCCCTTCCCTAATATCATTTTGATTGCTACTATGATTAAGGGATCATCCTCAAGCAAGATTCTCTTCAACCTTTGATCGGTGATTTCCCTGAAAGTAATTTGTCTCTCCGTCGCCTCCAAAGAGACAGGGGTGTCGACCCCGAAGCTTTCCAGCCCCTCCACTGAGATGGAGATGATAAATTTCAATTTACCCATCTTCGCCATTTCCAGCCCTCTAGTCGGGAGTTCCCTGCACAAAGACAACCAACACAACAAATTCAAAAACCATACAATGAAAATGCCATTACCCGTCCGCATTTAAAAAGCCCGTATCCAGCAAGGTCAAGCCACTAAACACGATCCTAAAATGATGTTTACTCGAGGCAATCCATCCTTGCAATAAAATTTTGTCCTTCCACCCTCGACCTTGATTCAACTAGCACCTTGTGAGGATCGACATTTGCCACTCGGCCGCTTTGCATTCACTTCCCTGACGATTGTACTCCACGTGTTGTTCTGTTTATTCTTTGCTTAATGTGTCATTAAG